>CAUYLG010034398.1:0-88885 GCA_963573385.1 Cacajao melanocephalus | reverse complement strand
GCAAGACACCATCTCAAAAAAAAAAAAAAAAAAAAAAAAAAAAAAAAAAGAAAAGAAAAAAAAAGTAAAGCGAGGAAAAAAAAAAATAATGAAAAGGGCGGGGGGCTGTGGAAAAAACAGGTAAACCCCCCCATTTTATTTTTTTTTTTTTTTCCATCTTTTCATTTTCTTTATTTTTTTTTTTTTTTTTTTTTTTTTTTTTTTTTTTTTTTTGAGATGGTGTCTTGCTCTGTAGACCAAGCTGGAGTGCAGTGGTGCTATCTCGGCTCACTGCAGCATCTACCTCCCTGGTCCCAGTTCAGGCAATTCTCCTGCCTCAGCCTCCCGCGTAGCTGAGATTACAGGCACATGCCACCATACCCGGCTAATTTTTGTATTTTTAGTAGAGATGGGGTTTTACCACGTTGGCCAGGCTGGTCTTGAACTCCTGACCTCATGATCTGCCTGCCTCAGCCTCCCAGAGTTCTGGGGTTACAGGCCTAAGCCACCACACCTGGCCTTTTTCTTATCTTTCTAAGAACTGGCTGAAATTTTTAAAGGTTGTTTAAACAATAACATTAACACTACTTAAATTTGTGATAGTGACGAAAATCTTTCTCCTTTTTGTATTTAGAAATATCTTCACAGAAAAATGTGTGCATATTGTAAAATTTATTGAGGTGTGAAAAACAGCATTCATTATATTGCTCTGTAAGAATGATAGATTTTGTATTTTCTTAGGTCTGGAGAAAATGATGTGGAATATAACAACATGGAGTTAGAAGAGGGGGAACTCATGGAAGATGCAGCTGCTGCAGGACCCCCAGGTAATGAGGTCACCCACTGCCTCCAAGATATTGTGTTTTCTCTCTGCTCTTCTCTGACTTTATCATATTTTAAATAGGTGGTAGCCACTGCTTTTACGTGGTTCGTAAGTGCTATATCGATGCTGAAAGTGCTATATCTTACAATATGGATTTTTTTTTTAGAGTTTATTACTAAAGATATTTAAAACAATAATAATAGCTAACATTTGCAAAATGTTCATATGTACCAGGCACTGTGTGAAGCACCTTTATATACCTTATCTTGTGTTAATAAAATTCTGCGTGATATATTCCCTGATGCATAGAGAAGTTAAGCAACTTGCCAACTTTTAACAATTTAGTAAATGAGAGTAGTTCAATCCCTAGATTTGTCTGTGTCCCATACTCATATTTTATACTATTATTTCTGATATAAAGTCTTATTTGTATATCTTGCTGGACTATAGAATGATCTCAATGGAATCATTAACTCTTAGAGAGGATCTTAAACAGATCATTTTATACATGAAACTGGTCAGTTTTTAGTTGAGTGGTCATATAGCTGGTTGTTAGTACAACCAGACTAGAACCCCAGATTGTCCTGGGTTTGTGGACCCAGTGTTTTTCTCCCAAACTACACTGCTTCTCCTGGGAAGAACTGACTTATATAATGAGTATTTCTTTTGTGTTCTTGGATCTGTTTAATTAAATAGTGAATCTGGGTAGAACAATTAAAAGTTAGCTTTCTACTGTTTGTGCTTTACCCATGTTCTCAGTATGAACACTGGCATATTCTTTTTTTACGTATTCTTTGGCATGATCTCAGCTCACTGCAATCCCTGCCTCCTGCGTTCGAGCGATTCGCCTGCCTCAGCCTCCCAAGTAGCTGTGATTACAGGCATGTACCACCACTCCTGGCTAATTTTGTATTTTTAGTAGAGATGAGGTTTCTCCACGTTGGTCAGGCTGGTCTCGAACTCCTGACCTCAGGTGATCCTCCCGCCTTGGCCTCCCAGAGTGCTGGGATTACAGGAGTGAGCCACTGTGCCCAACCAACATATTCTTAATAACGTTTGAATAACTAAAGACTTCTTAAATACTAGTCCTCAACATTTCAGCTTCCAACCTAAGCCCTGTATTTCTACTCCTGACTGTAATCCTGGGTGATCTTATCCACATCTGCATTTCATTTACTATCTATATGCTGATTACTCTTCAAGTTCTCTCTCTAGCCTTTATCTTTCCAATAATTTCCAAACCCATGTAGCAGTCTTGGTGTGACTCAGCATCTCCCAAACACAAATTACTGTCTTTTCATCTGCCAGCCTGCCTATCAGCAGTACCACCCTGACTGATAGGCTATACATTCTTTTTCCTCTCCCTAAAACTTTACCTTTAGTGTATTACCAAGATCTGTTGATTCTATTTCCTAAATCATGCATAAATTCATTTGGTACTCCCACTCCTTTGCCATTTCTAGTCCAGGCCTCTGTCTTTCACAACCAGTCTTTCATCTGGGTTCCTTGTGTTCATTATTGTTTCCCTCCATTGTATTTTTACTGCATGGATTCAGAATGAGGGTGTTTTTTCTTTCTGATTAATATCTAATTATGTTGCTTCTCTGTCAGGCATGGTGGGTGACTTGCCTGTAATCTCAGCACTTTGGGAGGCTGAGGTGGTTGCATCGCTTGAGTCCAGGAGTTTTACCTGGGCAACGTGGTGAAACCTTGTCTCTACAAAAAAATACAAAAAACTTATCCAGATATGGTGGCTAAATTGCCACCTGTGGTCCCAGCTATTTGGGAGGCTGAGGTAGGAGGATTACCTGAGCCCAGGAGGCAGAGCTTGCAGTAAGCTGAGATAGCACCACTATACTCCAGCCTGGGCAACAGAGTGAGAACCTGTCTTAAAAAAAAAAAGAAATAAAAATAATGGAAAATTATATCTAATCATGTTAGTTCTCTACTTAATTCTTTAAGGATTATATTTATTATTGGATAAAGTCCAGAGTTGTTAACATGACATGTAAATTCGTTTAGGTCCAGACTCCTGTTTGTTTCCTTAGCCTTGCTTCTCTCATTCCTCTATGTCATACTTTAGTCACGAGGTACTTCAAAGAATCACAAGATCTCTACAAATAGGAGAGAAGAGCTTTAACTCTTTTTTTTTTTTTTTTTAATTTTTTTAAATCTCTTTTATTTTTGGGATGATCCAGGTGAAAAGCTTTAACTCTTATAAGGTGTTAGAGCTTGCAGGCTGGCCATCCTGATAGACTGGGAAGTGTAGCCTCTGGCAAAGACTAAAAGCAGGCACTTTCCAGAAGGGAAGGGTGAGGTAAGAATTTATGCTGAATGAGTTGGCCAAGTATACGTAATCAGCAGGCTATAGGAGAAGCTATGAACATCATGAAGAGGGGAACACAAGCATTCATAGTAGACAAACATGCGTGTCACTTGTATCTCATGTTTACTTTGGGGTGGGGACTTAACATTTAAGTGCATTACAGTTAGGCCCTGTTGTCAAAAGATAAGCCAAGGATGGGAAGGCATTCAATACTCAGCCTTTGTATACATGGGCCAGAACCAGTCCACAGTTGGTGACTCTTATCAGGAGAAAGTTGCTGAAATCAGTCTCTTGTCCAGTCAAAGCTGTAGTTATAGCTTGTGGAACAGGGAGTGAGTCAGTCAGCATCTGGCAGTCAGTAAGCTGCAGTTATTTCAGTTTTGCTTATCTTGAAGCCAGTGCTTGCTTAGCTTCTAGAGAAAAAGAAGAAACCCTGTTGCAGTTAGAATGTAGTTTATTCTTTAAGTATAGGGAATGTGTGTCTTAATCCTTGTCTGGCATGGTCTTAGGTCGTATTGACTGACTGACTAACGTTTCAGCCTTGTGTGTTTTCTTTTAGTTGGGTACATTCTTTTTTCTCTTAAACTGTGGTAGGGAAATTCTTGTATATAACATTTATATACACTTAAGGTAAAGAAGAGTTTACATTTTTGAATTCATCAAATATTTACTGAGCACTTGAACTATGTACAGTTTACTATCTAGAGATAAAATATTGAATAACAAGATATCCCTGTTCTTATGGAGCCTATGTTATAATTCTGAATATTCTGTAATAATTCAGGCACTTATATTCTAGATGTTAAAGATATCAAAATGAACCAGTTTATTTTTATGACATGCTTTTGGAAATTCACATATTTCGCAAACGTTTGTTAAATATTACACCTGCCTGGAAAATACAATACTCCTAAGTAATTTATAATACAAAGGTGAGTAGATGAACAATTAGCTAGAATATGACAGTATACATACAAAATAATTCCAAATTAAATACTCCCTCCTCAAGGAGATGAAATATAAGTACTACCCCTTAAATGTAGGCTATGCTTAGTGACTTGCTTCTGAATAGTACAGTTTCAAAAGGGGGACACAACTTTGAAGTAGAGAACTTGGTAACTGTTACCTACCCACGTGATTAAATTTAGTATTGTAGGTGATAAGTGATGTTGATAGCATGTACGTTTGATATGTTAAGAATGGTAGTTTATATCTGTAGTGTCTTCCCCCTAAAAATCCACAAACATAATCTAATAATTAGGGAAAAAATCATACCCTTAATTGAGGAACATTTCACAAAATACTTGACATACTTTTCAGACATAAGGAAAGTCTGAGAGACTGTCATAGACCAGAAGAGTCTAAAAAGACATGAGCAACTAAATACATTTTGATACTCTAGATGAGACTCTGGAACAAAAACAGAACATTAGGGGAAAACTACTGAAATCTCAATAAAGTATAGGATTTAGTTAATAATGTATGAGTATTGGTTCATTAGTTGTGACAAATATGCCATAGTAATGAAAGGTATTAACATTGGGGAAATTGGGTTTGGGTTGTACAAGAACTCTCTGTATTTTTACTTTTTCTGTAAACCTAAAACTATTCTAAAATAAAAAGCTTTTTTAACCAAGGCAATGAAAAAGCTAGATCGGGGTGACAGTGGGTAGAGTGTGGAAATGCTTTTTTGTTGTATGCTAATTATGAAGGTCCATTTCATGCCTTGAATGGTTTATTTTTATTTTTTGAGACGGAGTCTTGCTCTGTCACCCAGGCTGGAGAGCAATGGCGTGATCTTGGCTCATTGCAACCTCCGCCTCCTGAGTTCTCCTGCCATCCTCCCAGGTAGCTGGGACTACAGGCATATGCCACCATGCCCAGCTAATTTTTTTTGTATTTTTAGTAGAGATGGGGTTTCACATGCTGGCAAGGCTGGTCTCGAACTCCTAACCTCAAGTGATTCTCCTGCCTCGGCCTCCCAAAGTGCTGGGATTACAAACATGAGCCACCACACCCGGCCTGGTTAATGTTTTAGAGCTACACAATTGTTTAAAGAGTTACGCCATCTAAAGAATTACAATGTTAAGTCATGTGTTAAAAAAGGAGAAAGTTGGGCTTATATAAAAGATATAAAGTTAAATGTTTACTTAATAATCTCATTTTATAGACCATATTAAATAAGGAGATAGCGTGAAACAAATATTTATTGGCCCAAGTGGCTGTAGTCCTGGCCACTTAGGAGGCTGTGGCAGGAGGATCGCCTGAGCCTAGGAGTTCGAGGATGTAGTAGCCATGATTGTGCCATTGCATTCCAGCCTGGGTGACAGAGCAAGACCCTGTCTCTTACACACACACATGCAGAGAATACATACTAGATTTTTCCTACTCACTGGATTCAGTGAGCTAGAAACATAGGTTAGAATGATACTTATAACCTTTTTAGCACAATTTAAAAAAAAAATTTTAAATTTTTTTTTTTTTTTTTAAATAGAGACAGGGTTTCTCCATGTTGGTCAGGCTAGTCTCAAACTCCTGACCTCAGCTGATCCACCCGCCTTGGCCTCCCAAAGTGCTGGGATTACAGGCGTGAGCCATTGCACCCGGCCACAATTTTTTTTTTTTTTTTTTTTTTTTAAAAGACAGTCTCACTCTGTCACCCAGGCTGGAGTGCAGTGGCACGATCTTGGCTTATGGCAACCTCCGCCACCCAGGTTCAAGTGATTCTGCTGCCTCAGACACCTGAGTAACTGGGACTAGAGGTGCACACCACGATGCCCAGTGAATTTTTGTATTTTTATCAGAGAGGGAGTTTCACCATATTGGCCAGGCTGGTCTTGAACTCCTGACCTTGTGATCCACCTGCCTCAGCCTCCCAAAGGGCTGTGATTACAGGCGTGAGCCACTGAGCCCGGCTCAGCACAAATTTTTTTAACAGAAATTATCTTTCACTTAAATTCAAATAACTGAATAAACTAAAAGCAATTCTCATAAGAAGACGTCTGCAGACACCACCACACCCAGCCAATTATTTTTTGTAGAAACAGAGTCTTGCTCTCTTGCCTTGGCTGGTTTCCAATTTCTGGCCTCAATTAATCTTCCTGCCTCACCCTCCCAAAGTATTGGGATTACAGGCATGAGCTATTTGTACTTGGTCCACAGATGTCAGAAGAATAAATTAGCTTTTTTTTTTTTTTAAACGGAGTTTTGCTCTTGTTGCCCATGCGGTAGTACAGTGACGCAAACTTGGCTCACTGCAACCTCCGCCTCCTGGGTTCAAGTGATTCTCCTGCCTCAGCCTCCCGAGTAGCTGGGATTGCAGGTGCCCGCCACCACGCCCGGGTAATTTTTGTATTTTTGATAGAGACAGGGTTTCACCGTGTTGGCCAGGCTGGTCTCGAACTCCTGACATCAGGTGATCCACCCACCTCAGCCTCCCAAAGTGTTGGGAATACAGGTGTGAGCCACCACACCTGGCCAAAGGAGCATAATTTTTAAGTGAAAATCCAACACTGATCATTACAAGATTTTGTGATTGTAAGTAGCAGTGTGTAATTTATAACAAGGTAAAGGATGTAAAAATGTTGAATGTTCTAGAAAGGTAGTTTAGGACTAGACTGTAATAGGGCCTTGAGTGTCAAATGATAATGCATATACACAATATGCTGTAATGAATGTATATCAGTGTGACATTTTAGCAGTATTCATATGACTTGACATAAATGGAGAAGAACTAGTCACTGATCCGTTTGTCTTTTTATGAGGCTTTTTTTTTTCTCCTGTGTGAACCTCAAAAGCATAGCTTTATTCTTAATAGCCAAAGCTAGAAGCAACCTAAGTTTTTTTAATAGAATAGAGAAATAAATTGGATATAGTCATACATTGAAATGCTGCACAGTAATACTAAAAATGAGGCAGCGACTCATGCCTGTAATTCCAGCACTTCGGGAGGCTGAGGCACATGGATCACTTGAGGCCAGGTGTTCAAGACCAGCCTGGCCAACATGGTGAAACCTCATTTCTACTGAAAATAGAAAAAAATTAGCTGGGTGTGGTGGCGCACACCTGTAATCCCAGTTACTCGGGAGGCTGAGGCACGAGAATAATTTGAACCTTGGAGGTGGAGGTTGTGGTGAGCTAAGATTGTGTCACTGCACTCCCTACTGGTTGAAAACCCAAGAAAATGTTTCCAAAAAAAAAAAAAAAAAAAAAAAAAAGCCAATTAGGAAAAAAAAAGACATAACAATTTTAAAAAGAATATTTTTAAAAAATTTTAAAAAGAAAATGAGTAAGATACTGCTATATACAGCCATATAGATGAATCTCATGACTAATGTTGAGCAAAGAAGAGCCTAAGAGCATATTCTGTCACTACTTTTATGCAAATACAAAACAGGCAAAAACCAATCTGTTATTTAAGTTAGGATGAAGATTACTTTGTTGAGTAGGAGGAGGAGTGAGCAATTTAAGGAGACATAGGAGGGGCTTCTGGGATGCTGGTAATCTATTTCTTCATCTGTGTGTGATTACTCTGTGAGCATTCATTGGGCTGTACATTTATATATGAGACACAGAATAGCTTGGAAAATGAGAAACTGAAATAGATGCCAAAGTCTTTGATGCCTGTGGGGAAATGTGGTGGGAACATTTGGAAGGGGAGTAGCGAAAGGTCATACCCACAGGATAAAAAAAGGAGTTTTTGTTCAGTGGTGAAGGTAATGGCCTGAAAGGGCAGTGCGAAACAGGAGACACTGCTTTCTATACTGTAAGTAAGTGCACTTAACATGGAAGAATGAGCCACTTCCATTTTTAAAGGACAACCAGATATTAGGGCAATAGACTCCATTTACTGGGCTACTGGGTTTACTAAACATCAGAACAATCTGAGTAGCTTTTTGGGAAAAAGGCCTGGATCTCACCCCAGTATTCTTTTTTTTTGTGAGACAGAGTCTTGCTTTGTCACCCAGGCTGCAGTGCAGTGGCATGATCTCGGCTCACTGCAACCTTTGCCTCCCAGATTCAAACAATTCTCCTGCCTCAGCCTCCCATAGCTGGGACTACAGGCATGTACCACCACGCCCGACTAATTTTTGTATTTCAGTAGAGACGGGGTTTTGCCATTTTGGCCAGGCTAGTCTTGAACTCCTGACGTTAGGCGATCTGCCCGCCTTGGCCTCCCAAAGTGCTGGGATTACAGGCATGAGCCACTGTGCTTGGCTGAAAACTGTTTTTATCTCCTTTCTTTTGCTAAGGAATTCCCAACTCAGGCTGTATGTCAGTCAGCTGAAGAAGTTTTTAAAATCATAGATTCCTAGCTCCTTTCTAGATATACTGAATAAGAATACTGGAGTGAGAGGCTGGGTTGCAATGAGCCAAGATTGGGCTACTGCACTTCAGCCTGGGTAACAGAGCAAGACTCTGTCTCAAAAGAAAACAAAAAGCAGTTTTCAATGTGAAGGGGAAATCTTTGTCTCCTTATAAATAGGAATTGCAGTGTTTACAGAGGCTGGGAAGAAAAACTGTCAGTGAGGTAATCTTAGAAGTGGAAGACAGTGAGAACATGAGAATGTGAAAAGCATAAATTATTAATTGGCTTGAAGCTTCTGAATAATGAAACTTTCCCCCTAAGTTATATCCTGCTGGATCTCTTGGAAATACTCATGGGTAGTCAGAACCTGACTTTTTAATGTTATTTTTATATTATTTACTTTCCTGCATGTAGCATTTTAAAAAAAATATTGTATCTTTAGAATATATTTAAACAGCTTTATTGAAGAAGGTCAATTTTAAGCAACATTTCCATATCTGGTATTTGCTATGTATTGCACTAGGTGCTAGAGAAAAGTCAGATGCTTTTCTTGGCTTAAGGCACATAGTCCAATATAGGTAGCATAGGCATAACATTTGCTTGCCAATGTCTGTAATACGCATCAGCCATTAACATGACAGTCGGAAAACTTCTCATTGTACCCCATTATTTAATCAAAGTAGAAAAAGTCTACCAACCTGTCATGACCTATACATTTTGCTGTCCAGAGACTTGGAGGAGGTTCCTATTTTGGTGTCTAATTCTTTGGAATCTGTTATGCCATGGGAATTTGTCTTCTTTCATCTAAGACAGGTGGTCATGGGATATAATCTCCTCAGCCTCACCCCTCATCCCCTTAATTATGCGTCATACACATTGTCATCTCTTTTTTTTTTTCTAGTGCTCAGGATGAGGTTGATGCTTTCTTCTGAATTCTAAGTATTAATGAGGCCAACACTCAATCACTGTGCTAGTTTACAACTCTGGCTGTCTGGTTCCTTCTTTCTGCTTCTTATCATGAACCTGAACTCCTAAGAGATAGATCCATAGACAAGTATTCATAAAATATTAACCAGTTCATTTTTTCATTTAAGTATACCTAAATTTGTGCAGATATATATATCATACATTTTCTACGTCTCTTTTTCAGGTGGTAGCCATGGCTATTTGGGTGCCAGTAGTAGAATGTCAAGAAGAACACATTTATGCTCTCCTGCTACCAGTGGTTTACTAGACATTGATCCATTAATTTTAATACATTTGTTGGACCTTAAGGACCGGAGCAGTCTAGAAAATTTGTGGGGCTTACGGCCTCGCCCAGCTGCTTCACTTTTGCAGCCCACAGGTAAAATAACAATGACAATTTCCTTTTTTTCTGTGGTTCTCTAAAAGAACGCTTGGATTTTCATTTAAGTATTTCACCTATATGTGGAACATGGTGTATTTCTATGTGTTTCATTGTATGTCAGTAAAATAACATTTATATCAACCAAGTTAATTTTTTAATTACCGTACCAAGGTGATTTGTGTAAAAACAAAGTAAAAATGCCTGCAAGAAGGTTTTTTTATGATTTGCTACTCAGATTGGGCCTGACAGTTTGATCCATATGAAATACAATTATCTTCTTTGTGAATGGACTTTTTTTGGTCAGGCTTCATGAATTTCCTTACTTCCAAGTGGAACTGTATCTAAATTGAACATAGAAAAAGGTGACTTCTCATTCTTTGATGTTCAGTAGCTTAAAAATGTATACCATTTGGCAGCTGTGTTTTCTGTGCAAAGGATATTTGTTAAATAGAAATTACATTTATGTTACTGTAATAAAACTGAGATTTGTATAGTCAAACATGGGCTTTTTTTAAACTCTCAGGAATAGGGTAATTTTGGAGAGCTAAGGATTTGCCTTTAAAAGCTACATTTTTAAAACCAGTTTTGTTGGAATGCTTTCTAAAGTATATTCAGTATATTCAAATACACATACCAAATATTTTTCTACCATCTTAAACAATTGTATTATATAAATCAAATCAGTGATTTAGAACTGTGACTTTGATGCAGTTTTAAGGCAACAATTCATTTTGCAAACAAAGTCCAAGGCGGAACCTCTGTGTAAATAACAGGGAAATAGAGCTACTCTACTGGCATATAGACCTGGAGCCCAGATTATTTAGGCTTCCTCATTCCTAAGAGCCAGGTATACTTCTTGAAAGTCTGGATCCTCAATTTAAAACACTATCTTCAGGTTATGAAACAGTTGCCTTTTATGTGTGCGCCAAGTATGCTTTATATAAAGTTTTGCTTAAATGGTAAGTGTTGTTTGCAAAGGCCCAGTGAAACGGACAGGTTTTGCTTCTTTGGCTCACTGCCACCTCCATTTCCTGGGATATGTAAGTTGGTTTAACCTTTTTGAAGAACAATTTTGTAGTAGTTTAAAAATACCTGTATCCTTTAAACCTGTAATTTCACTTTGAGGAGTGTATTCCAAAGAGAAAACAACAATCAGATGTTTAAAAATATTAAACGGTACCTTTATGGCTGAATAAATTACAGTGTAACCATGCAGTGGTATATTTTATAGACAGGTAAAGTCATGTTTTTGAAAATATTCAGTGTCTTTAGGAGAAAACGCAAACTAAACAGTAAGATTTATATTTAAAACTAGTTTTCTATGTAAAAATAATATAAATAAGATCTGAATTTCAAATTTAGGTGATAAAATGCTGATGATAATGAGGGTGGGGAAAATGAAAGAAAAAGCAAGTTTTAGATTTAAACATTTGGACTTGGGCATCAAATTAGTGTGACATCAAATTAGAAAGGACCACTAGACAGCTAAAAATTAAGAACTGGGGCTGGGCGTGGTGGCTCATGCCTGTTATCCCCGCACTTTGGGAGGGCAGGGTGAGTGGATCACCTAAGGTCAGGAGTTCAGCACCAGCCTGGCCAACATGGTGAAACGCCATCTGTACTAAAAATACAAAAAAATTAGCCAGGCATTGTGGCAGGTTCCTGTAATCCCAGCTACTCAGGAGGCTGAGGCAGGAGCATCGCTTGAACCAGGGAAGCAGAGGCTGTAGTGAGCCGAGATTGCACCATTGCTCTCCAGCCTGGGCAACAAGACTGAAACTCTGTCTCAAAAAAGTTAAAAAAATATAAAAAAAAAAGAAAAGAACTGGAATACAGACAGTTGTTTTCCTGGAGGTGATACTGGATGATTAAAACCAAGGGTGTGAGATTGCAATAGAGTTTTAAGACTATTTTAAAAGAAGAGAGGCAGTAACATAATCTTGATGAACATCTGTTTTTACTGAGCATGAGGAAGATGAGCCAGATAAAGAGCTTTTAGAAAGGAGACAAACCAAGAGAGAAACAGTAATGGAAGCCAAATGAAAATACCTGTCTGTAAAGGGATGTTAATAAAAGCTAATGCAGAAAGATCTGACTTAGTTTTTTTTGTTTTTGAGACAGAGTCTTACTCTGTTGCCCAGGCTGGAGAACACTGATACGATCTCGGTTCAGTGCAACCTCCACCTCCCGGGTTCAAGGGATTCTCCTGCCTCAGTCTCCCCAGTAGCTGGGACTACAGGTGTGTACCACTACACCTGGCTGATTTTTTGTATTTTTAGTAGAGACGGGGTTTCACCGTGTTAGTCAGGATGGTCTCAATCTGACTTCATGATCCGCCCGCCTCAGCCTCCCAAAGTGCTGGGATTACAGGTATGAGCCACCACGCCCGACCTGACTTTCTTTTTATTGAAAAGGTCTGCCTGGGTTGTTTTTTTTGTTTTTGTTTTTTTGAGACAGTCTCACTCTGTTGCTCAGGCTGAAGTGCGGTGGCAGGATTTCGGCTCACTGCAGCCTCCGTTTCCAGGGTTCAAGTGATTCTCGTACCTCAGCCACCTGAGTAGCTGGGATTACAGGTGTGTACCACCATGCCCAGCTAATTTCTGTATTTTTTGTAGAGACAGGGATTCATCTTGTTGGTCAGGCTGGTCTCGAACTTCTGAGCTCAAGTGATCTACCTACCTTGGCTTCCCAAAGTGTGCTGGGATTACAGGCATGAGTCACTGTGCCCGGCCTGTTTGGATTTTGATGTTTATATTTTTCTGTGTATTTATTTCAACACATATTTAGTGAACACTTGTCAGATTCACTTCAAGCCCATGTTCTTAACCATGTAACCATGGTGACTCATGCCATATAAAGGAGTATTGTAAAAGGTATCAGATAATCTAGTTGAACCAGATTTTAAGGTACGTGTAGTGGTAAATAGAACTAGAAAGTCATGTTGGGTCCATTCTATGAAAGGACTTGCATGCTAGCCTGAGGAATTTATTCATAGTAGGCATGGAGAGCCATTGTTTTATTTTAGAAGTGGTTAGATTCAAACTGTATTTTAGAAAGCTGACAATTCTGAGAAAATTATCCGAAATGGAAGGTCAGTCAGGGTACTACCAAGCCTAGCTAATTTAAAAAAACGTTTTTTTTTTTTTTAAACAGGCTGTCACTATACTGCCCAGGCTGGTCTTGAACTTCTGGCCTCAAGTGATTCTCTCACCTCAGCCTCCCGAAGTGCTGGAATTACAGGCATAAGCCACTGCTCCTGGCCAAAAATATGTATTTTTAACATAATGTTATTTATGGCAGATTTGACAAATTATTTGGATACTAGATTTTTCTTTGCCATTTTTTTCAATTATAAACATAATAAAAACTCCATAGAAAGTTTTAGAAAAGTGGAGAAGTTTAAAGAAGAAAGCACAAGGCAGTAGGGCAGCTTTTAAACTTTTGAATTGAATGTGTAATTCAAATTTGCGTATGATACGACTCAGATTCTAACTCTGAAGATGTGAATGAAGTTAGGATTCTTTATTTTCATTAACGGAATTTAGTACATGTTTTATTGTTGATATTACATAAAGCACCCTAGCTCATTTTACGTATCAAATTTCATATGTTCATGTTACAAATGATTTCCTGAATGCTAACGTTTATATTAATTTGACTTGTCAATTTCTTTCTCTCTGAAGCATCATATTCTCGAAAAGATAAAGACCAAAGGAAGCAGCAGGCAATGTGGCGAGTGCCCTGTGATTTAAAGATGCTAAAAAGACTCAAAACTCAAATGGCTGAAGTTCGAAGTATGAAAACTAATGTAAAATATACACTTTCAGAAATAAAAAGCAGCAGTGCTACTACTTCTGGAGACGTGCAGACAAGCCTTTTTTCTGCTGACCAGGTAGCTCTGGCTGCATGTGGAACTGAAAACTCTGGCAGATTACAGGATTTGGGAATGGAACTCCTGACAAAGTCATCAGTTGCCAGTTGTTACATACGAAACTGTAAGTAATATCTTCCTAGTGTCATTTCTCCACGTTATTTGGGAAACTAGATGACTCGTTTTTTCAAAAGAATAATATTTAAATATCTCTCTTCCAGTGAATTAAGACTACAAATTACATATGAGTTTTTTCCCCATCCAAAATTGATTCTGTGTATTTTTATTATATAATAGAACTAACATTTCTTGATTACTTACTCTGTATTTGGCAATAAACAAGACAAAATTCTTAACATCATAGATCTTGTATTCTAGTAATGGCAATCAGACATTAAAATGTGTAAATAAGATAATTTCAGTGGGTAAAACGTACTGTGAAGGAAACAGCGGAGGAGTAGGATGGGAGGAGCAGATGAGACATGTTCTATTGGGGTAGTCAGAGAAAGTCTCTGTGAGGATGCAGCACTTGACCTGAAACCTGACGGTTAGAAGGTTGCCGCTATTTAGAGATCTAGGGCAAGCAGTGTTCTGAGTTAACAGAACAGAAAATGCAAAGTCACTGACACAGGATTTATTTTGCATATTTGAAGGATTGAAGGAAAACCAGTGTGCAAGCAAAGCAGAGAGAGGAGACTAGCAGGAGACGAAATCACAGAGAGGTAGGCAGAATTTAGATCAGGGAGAGTCTTGTAAAATGTCAATAAGGAGTTCAAATTTTATTATTATTTAAGGAGGAACTCTCTAGAGAATAAAGAGGAGAGTGTTTATAATGTGATTTACACTTTACAAAGATGACTTTGCTTGTTGTGTGGAGGATGATCTGAAAAGGGTGGAGGACAGGAGTTGTGAGACCAATAACAGCCTATTACAGTATCTTGTGTGAAATATGATGGCATTTTCTGGAGTTATAATAGTGGATAGAGGGACTTGCTCCTAGGCTAGCACCCTTTCTTGACTGAGGTTTTCATCTTTCAGTTCTCTTAAGGATGTGCTATTCTAGATGCATAGGAGAAAAGTTAATCCATTCTTAGATCAGCAGGGCTGAGTTCTTTCTCAGAACCATAGTTGAAAAAGCCTAAATGGAGTTTTAGGAAAAGAGAGAAACTAAGAATTATGATTAAGTTTTGCCTAAGGAACTTAGTAGCCAGTGGTATCATTTATTGAGGAGAAAATCAGATAAGAAGCAGATTGTGGGGCTTGGGAGAAGGCAAGGGCAAAAAGTCAGGTATTCTTTTTTAAACATGTTAAATTTGAGATGCCTGCTAGATACTCTAGTAAAATGTTACAGACACGTGAATGGTACACAAGTTTGAAACTCAGAGAGAAACTCAGAGAAGCAAACACTGCTTGCCCTAGATCTCTAAATAGCTGCAACCTTCTAACCTTCAGGTTTCAGGTCAAGTGCTGCCTCCTCACAGATACTTTCTCTGACTACCCCAATAGAATATGTCTCATCTGCTCCTCCCATCCTACTCTTCTGCTGTTTCCTTCACAGCACTTTTTACCCACTGAAATTATCTTTACTTATTTGTTTACACATTTTAATGTCTGATTGTCATTACTAGAATACAAGATCTACGATGTTAAGAATTTTGTCTTGTTTATTGCCAAATACAGAGTAAGCAATCACTTATTTCACTGAACATAATGACCTCCAGAGAGAGGTCAATGCTGGATATAAACAGTTGATAATCAATAGTATTTTATATTATTTAAATCCAGGGGACTGGATAGGGTCAAGTTTGGAGGGAGTTTCAATGGATAAGCAAAATTTTGACTCTGGCACTTAAAGGTCTGATAAATAGGAGAGGCCAGCAAAGGAAATTGAAAGAGCAGTCATTAAGGTAGGAAAAAAACTGGAAGGGATAGTATCTCAAAAGTCTAAAATAATGCATCTCAAGAAGTAGAGTGGTTACATTTGTTAAATATCATTGAGAAGTGTCAAGGTGAGAGGCCAAGTGTACTGTACAGGTCCACTTATATTCGGATTGTTTTCAACCAGAGGAAGATTGAAAATACAGTATTCGAGTGATGCCAAGCCTGCATATAGGAGGGCCAACATTACTATAGGTGGATTCTGCAGGTTTTACAGTGGGACTTCAGTCAAGAATTTTGGTATATGCAGGGGTCCTGGAACCAACCCCCACTTATACCAAGAGACAACCGTATCTTCCCTGTTGCCACATTTTTTTTCCGGCTAATCACAGAGGTTTAAAATGATATCTTAGACATCTGTATTAATAATATTCATGGTGTTGGGGGTCTTATTTTTATTTTGAAGGCTTTTTAACTCCCAAATTAATAAAAACAACCCTTAATTTCTTCTGGTACTTTTTGTTTTCTAACTTTTTTACATTTAGGTCATTAATTCATATATATAAAGTTAATTTTATATGATGATATTTGAGGTAAATGGAATGATTTTCCCCCCAAATGAATTAAACGTGTTTTTTGAAATATGATGCAATATGAAATCCATCCTTTATTATAGACCAGATTCCCAAACATGGTTCTGTTTTTGAACTCATAGAGGTTGAAACAAATGAAATTGCCAGTACTCAACTTTTGGACATACAAAAACAGCAATTTGTTGTTGTTCAACCCAATATTTGTTGTGTCCTCTTCCAGACTAACACTTTTTCTTAACTAATGTAGTTTTATAGTTTGTAATACTATGATAGGATATGTTTATTCTGTTTTTGATTTTCAAAATGTTATTGGTGGTGCTTGTGCATTTAATATTCCTCCAAAGCATTTTGACTGGAATTGCTTTACATTTAAAGACGAAGTGTTAACTGTGTGCCAGACATTATTCTAACTATTCTAAATCACATGCATTGACTCACTTAATCTTAACAAGAAGTCTAAGCGGTAAGTTAATTTCATTCCCAGTTTACAGATGAGGAAACCAAGGCAGCAGGCATTGAATAATGTTGCTAGAGTTTCACATTGGTAATTGACAGAGCCAAAAACTTGAACCTCAGAGCCTATGCCCTTCACCCTAACACCAAACTGTTTCTTTTGTTACTATGAGATTTTCTTTTCTTTTTCAGCTGAAGCTGTATAGAATTATATCAAATGATTGTTTGACATTTGTCAAAATGATTTACTATTTTGTTTCATTACTTTATTAACATAAATTATATTTCCAATGTTGACCATTCTTGAAATACTGAAATGAATCCTATTTAGTTTGGGTCGATAATTAAAAAAAAAAAAAAAAAAAAAAAAACACTGCTATATTCAGTTTGCTAATATTTTACTTAGGATCCTTGACTACATAGTCATAAGTGAAATCGACTTATTTCATTACATTATCCTTAACTCACTTTACTTCTTATTCAATGCTTGTTTTACAGATTAAATTCAGATGTTTTTTCCTTTTCTATGCTATAAAATTATTTCAACTATATGTTATTTGCTCCTTTGCTGTATTAAACTTTATGTCTGATAAAAAGCATTCATAAAACTAGTATAATAACTCTTTCAGAGTTAAAATTTTAACAGTCTTTTAAATTTCTGTTGTGTTTATTGGTTTCCTCACATTTTTAAATTTTTTTAATTTTTAATTTTTGTGGGTATATTGTAGGTATATATATATATATATTTATAGGATATATGAGATATTTTAATACTGGCATACATTGCCTAATAATTACATCAGGGTAAATGGAGTATCTGTCACCTCAAGCATTTATCCTTTGTGTTAAAACAATCCAATTGTATTCTTTTAGTTTTTTTTTTTTTTTTTTAAAGACGGAGTTTCGCTCTTGTTACCCAGGCTGGAGTGCAGTGGCGCAATCTCAGCTCACCGCAACCTCCGCCTCCTGGGTTCAAACAATTCTCCTGCCTCAGCCTCCCGAGTAGCTGGGACTATAGGCGTGCACCACCATGCCCAGCTAATTTTTGTATTTTTAGTAGAGACGGGGTTTCACCATGTTGACCAAGATGGTCTCAGTCTCTTGACCTCGTGATCCACCTGCCTCGGCCTCCCAAAGTGCTGGGATTACAGGCATGAGCCACTGTGCCCTGCCTTCTTTTAGTTATTTTTAAACGTACAATAAATTATTGTAGACTGTAGTCATCCTGTTGTACTAACAAATACTAGATCTTATTCATTCTATCTAACTGTATTTTTGTACTCATTAACCATCCCGTCAGCCACTCACTACACTCCCTAGCCTCTGGTAATCACTGCTTTATTATCTTGAGTTTAGTATTTTTAATTTTTAGCCCCCAAATAAGTGAGAATGTGTGAAGTTTGTCTTTCTGTGCCTGACTTATTTCACTGAACATAATGACCTCTAGTTCCATCCATGTTGCAAATGACAGGTTCTCATTCATTTTTTATGGCTGAGTAATATTGCATGTGTATATGTACCACTTTTTTTTTTTTTTTTCTTTTTTGGGACATGGAGTTGCCCTGCCTGGAGTGCTCTGTTGCCCAGGCTGAAGTGCAGTGGCGCAATCTCAGCTCACTGCAACTTCCACCTCCTGGGTTCAAGCGATTCTCCTGTCTCAGTCTCCCAAGTAACTGGGACTGCAGGCATGTGCCACCATGCCCAGCTATTTTTTATTTTTTTATTTTTTGGTAGAGATGGGCTTTTACCATGTTAGGCTGGTCTCAAACTCCTGACCTCAAATGATCCACCCACCTCGGCCTTCTAAAGTGCTGGGATTACAGGGGTGAGCTACCATGCCCAACCCACAGTTTCTTTATCCATTTGTCTGTGGATGAACACTTAGGTTGCTTCCAAACCATGGTTATTGTGAATAGTGCTGTAGTAAACGTGGGAGTACAGATATCTCTTTGATAAACTAATTTGCATTCCTTTGGGTATATAACCAGCAGTGGAATTGCTGGATCATATGATAGATTTATTTTTAACTTTTCAAGGAACCTCCAAACTGTTTTCTGTAGTGGTTTTACTAACTTAACACTCCCACCAATGGTGTATGAGAGTTGCCTTTTCTCTGCATCCTTACCAGCTTTTGTTATTGCCTGTGTTTTGGGTAAAAGCCATTTTAACTGGGATGAGACGGTATCTTATTGTAGTTTTGATTTGCATTTCTCTGATAATGAGTGATGTTGAGCACTTTTTTGTATGCCTGTTTGCTGTTTGTATGTCTTCTTTTGAGAAATATCTATTCAGATCTTTCACCCATTTTTAATCAGAGTATTAAATGTTTTCCTATAGAGTTGTTTGAGCTCCTTATAATTCTTCTCATTAATCTCTTGTCAGATGTGGTTTTCTCATACTTCTGCTATTTAAGTCAGTTACTATAATTAGTTTTTCAAGAAAATCTGATTATATTTGGGCCTTTAAATTTATTGATATGTGGTCATTTATTCTATTTTCTTAAATTTTTAAAACTTCTTGTGCATATGGGGTGTTAACTTCTTTTTCACTTATTTTATTGCTTACTTGTGTTTTTTTTTTCCTTTGATTTGACCTGCTCAAGGGATTTGTTAATTTTGTTCATCTCCTCAAAGACCAAGTTCTTAGATTTATTTCATCCATTGTCTTTTACCACTTTATTATATTTCTGCTTTTGTCTTTGTTAATGCATTTTTTTCCCTTAACCGATAATTCATTTATCCTTTTTATGGAGAAATTGATCATCATTTTTCCTAAGTCTAGAATATATAAGTAAGTCTAAGAACATTTTCATCAACCTTCTCCCTAGAACTCCAAACCCATTAAAAGTCACTTCCCATTTTTCCCTTCCCCCAGCTTCTCGTAATCACTAATCTACTTTTTCTCTATGGATTTTTCTTCTTCTGGACTTTTCATGTAAATAGACTCATGCCATATGAGGTCTTCTATGTCTGGCTTATTTCACTTAACACAGCTCTTTTAAGGTTCATCCATGTTGTGGAATATATTTATTCCTTTTTATGGCTGTGTGATATTGTATTATATGGCTGTATCACATATTGTTTATCTACTCATTCGTTGATGAAAATTTGGATTGTTTCTGCTTTTTGGCTGTTATCAGTAGTGCTGCTGTGAACATTCATGTACAAGTTTTAGGGTGGACATACGGTTTTGTTTATCTTGAGTGTATACTTAGAAGTGGAATTACTGGGTTACATGGGAACTGTGTTTAACTTTTTGAGGCACTACCAGTGCCAGACTATTTTTCAAAGTGTCTGCATCATTTTATATTCCCAGCAGCAGTATATGAGGTCTCCAGGTTTTCTACTCCCTTCACAACACTTGTTATTGTCCTTCTTTTTTTCTTTGCCCATCGAATTGTCTGGGCATCCTTGTAAAAAATCAGTGGACCATAAATGTAAGGATTTGTTTCTAGACTCTCAATTCTGTTTTGATGATATATATGTGTATATGGCTGTACATAGTCTTGATTACTGTAGTTATAGTAACTTTTGAAATCAGAAATGAGTGTTCCATTTAAGATTGTTTTGGCTATTGTGGTTCTCTTACATTTTCAAATGGATTTTAGGATTAGCTTGTCAATTTCTGCAAAAAAAAAAAAAAAACTATTTTTATAGAAATTGTGTTGAATCTGTGAATCAATTTTGGGAATATTGCTTCGTTAACAATATTAAGTGTTCCATCAGTGATGAACACAGGATGTCTTTCCTGTTGTCTCTATTTTCTTTCAGCAATATGTGGTAGTTTTCAGTGGACAAGTCTCGCATGTCTTTTGTCAAATAAATTCCTAAGTATTTTAATTGTATTTGATGCTATTAAAAATGAAATTTTCTTAACTTCATTCTCAAATTGTCTGCTAGTATAGAGAAATACAATGAACTATTTTGTCTTATATCCTGCATCCTTGCTGAACCTGTTTATTATCTATTAATGAATTTCTTTTTTTAATTTTATTTTTATTCTTTTTTAAAAATTTATTTTCTTTTTTTAAAATTTATTTATTCTGAGATGGAGTCTCGCTTTGTTGCCCAGGCTGGAGTGCAGTGGTTCAATCTCGGCTCACTGCAGTCTCCACCTCCTTGGTTCAAGCAGTTCTGCCTCAGCATCCCAAGTAGCTGAGACTACAGGCACCTGCGACCATGCCCAGCTGATACTTGTATTTTTAGTAGAGACGGGATTTCACTATGTTGGCCAGGCTGGTCTCGAACTCCTGACCTTGTGATGCACTCACTTGGCCTCCCAAAATGCTGGGATTACAGGCGTGAGCCAACCACTGTGCCTGGCCTAAAAATTTATTTTTTAAAAGAGGTTTATTTAACTCACAGTTCTGCAGGCTGAGTTCAAGGGCAGGGCCCTGCCTTCTGGCAATAGCATTCTTGCTTATTTTTATTGTTTTCCTAGCTCTTGAATCTATGCATATTAAGTCACATAGTTCCTTTTTTCCCTAATTAATTCATTTTAAGGCTATATGTTTTCTTTTCACTGCTGGTTTGGCCAGACATTTTGATTTGAAGTACCGTAATCGTAATTTGTTTCTAATTTAGCTTTAATTTTCTTTTTAATCCAATAATATTTTACAATTTCCAAATGTTTGGTGGGTTATATTTTTGTTAATAGTTTAATTACATTGAAATTGGTATGACTTTTCTTATGGAGCTCACAGATAATCTTTTATGTTACGGTTCTGCAGGCTGGGTGTGGTAGCTCATGCCTGTAATCCCAGCACTTTGGGAGGCTGAGGCAGGCAGATCACCTGAGGTCAGGAATTGGAGACCAGACTGGCCAACATGGCAAAACCCCATCTCCACTAAAAATACAAAAATTAGCTAGGCATGGTGGCGGGAGCCTGTAATCCCAGCTGCTCTGGAGGCTGAGGCAGGAGAATCACTTGAACCCAGAGGCAGAGGTTGCAGTGAGTTGAGATCGCGCCATTGCACTCCAACTTGGGCAACGAGAGCAAAACTCCATCTCAAAAAAATAAGATTCTACTTCATAAGCAACCAGATGGGAATGTTTTATGACAAAAGTCATAAACCAGTTGGGGCTACAGAATGTTGTTTATTTTTAGGCAGTAGACAGAAAAACTTCCATGCAAGGTAAGATTAACACTTTTTCTGATGGACTAAATAGTGAGTTTTGTGCTATTGTATCCTGTTCAGAGGTGTTCTTAAATGTCTTTGCAGCCACAAATAAGAAGAGTAATTCGCCCAAGCCAGCTCGATCCAGTGTAGCAGGTAGTCTATCACTTCGAAGAGCAGTGGACCCTGGGGAAAGTAGTTGTTCAAAGGGAGACTGTCAGACTCTGTCTGAAGGTAAATTTGAGGGATTCAGAATGTACTTTGAGTGGGGTAGATATCTGTTACCTGAAATTTATGTTATCATGAAGCTTTAGACCATGAAGGGTACCAAAAATGCTAAAGTTGGATTTGAAAGTTTCTTTTTTTTGAAACAGGGTCTCACTTTGTCACCCAGGCTGGAGTGCAGTGGTGTGATCTCAGCTCACCACGGCCTCAACCTTCCAGGTTCAGGCGATCCTCCTGCCTCAGTCCCACCAAGTAACTGGGACTACAGGTGTGCACCACTATGCCTGGCTAATTTTTGTAGTTTTTGTAGAGACAGGTTGCCCAAGCTGATCTTAAACTCCTGAGCTCAAGCAATCCATCTGCCTCAACCTCCCAAAGTGCTAGGATTACAGGAATGAGCCACCACACCTGGCCTGAAAGTTTCTTGATCTCACAACAGAACAGACCCTTAACAAAACACAGCCATTAAACTATATATTCTAAATTTTATTTTATTTATTTTTTATTTTTGTTGTTTTCCTGAGACAGGGTCTTGCTCTGTTGTCAGGGCTGGGGATGCAGTGGTGCAATCATATAGCTCACTGCAGCCTTAACCTCCAAGGCTCAAGTGATCCTTCCACGTCAGTCTCCCAAATAGCTGGGACCACAGACACATGCAGCCATGCCTAGCTATTTTTTTTTTTTTTTTTTTTTTGGCAGAGACAGGGTTTTGCTAAGTAGCCTAGGCTGGTCTTGAACTTCTGGGTTCAAGCAGTCTTCCTGCCTCAGCCTCACAAAGTGTGAAATTACAGGTGTAAGCCACAACCTTTGGACTCCTTAATTTTAAATGCTTGGTGTCAAAAAAGTTGGGATATATTTCAAAATTATTTTTGAAGTTTTTATGTAGTTTTAAAATTACATATATAGTGAGGTTTTCTAATATAACTTAGACCTTTCATGTTTATTTGCCTTCTTGCTGATTATCCCTCTTTTTTTTTTTTTTTTTTTTTTTTTTTTGTTGGTTCAGACAGTCTTGCTCTGTTATCTAGGCTGGAGTGCGGTGGCACAATCTTGGCTCACTGCAACCTTCACCTCCCAGGTTCAAGTGATCCTCATGTCTCAGCCTCTTGAGTAGTTGGATTACAGGTGCACACCACCATGCCCAGCTAATTTTTGTGTTCTCTCTTTCTTTTTTGAAGGCTCCCCAGGAAGCTCGCAGTCTGAGAGCAGGCACAGTTCTCCCCGAGCCTTGATACATGGCAATGTCGGTGATATTCTGCCAAAAACTGAAGACCGGCAGTGTAAAGCTTTGGATTCAGATGCTGTTGTGGTTGCAGTTTTCAGTGGCTTACCTGCTGTTGAGAAAAGGAGGAAAATGGTCACCTTGGGGTAAATTAAGTTGTTTTGTATATATAATGGTATAGTAGTTAATAGCTTTGTTTGGAACTTTAAGAATGCCTCATGATGAACAAATTAATTTCTACCTTGTTAATTTTTTAGTGGACAGAAAGTACATTTATTGCACTAAATTTTTACTTTTTTATTTTTTTTTTTTCCGAGACTGAGTCTCGCTTTGTCACCCAGGCTGGAGTGCAGTGGCGCAATCTCAGCTCACTGCAACCTCCGTCTCCTGTGTTTAAGCAGTTCTCCAGCCTCAGCTGGGATTACAGGTGCCTGCCAGCACACCTTGCTAATTTTTGTATTTTTAGTAGAGACAGGGTTTTGCCATGTTGGCCAGGCTGGTCTTGAACTCCTGAGACATGAAGTGGTATGCCCACCTTGGCCTCCCAAAGTGCTGAGATTATAGGCATGAGCCACTGCGCCTGGCCTAAATTTTAACTTTTTAAAAAGTATTAGAGATTTTACTTATTTTTTTTTTAACAGGATGAGATAGTACCAGAAGTTTAGTTTAAATATGTTGGAGCTCATTTTCACAGTGATATGTAACCTTAACCTTGTAAATTTGTGTGTGTGTCAGCTTTTTTTTTTTTTTTCTTCAGTCCTACACTTGTCAAAGATGTTAGTGTTAGGCTATATTACCTGTCACAGGCCCTCATATATATTTTGTATGAAACAAAGCACTTATAGCAATTTTAACACTACTTTTCTGCTTTTATCTCACCTTCCCTCCTCTTATCAAAGTATCCTCAAAACTTATAGTTGGAATTTCCCAAAAGGATATATGGTAGTTGAGACCTTTATCTCTCCCCTAGGAAACATAAACTCAAATCCCAGGCATGGCAATTAAACTTCCATCTATTCAAAAGATACAGTAATTATGGAATATATTGGCTATGAATGTGGTAGATGAGCCATTAATATATATCTGTTGATCTATTTTATGGATATTAACCCTATTTCTAAATTTAAACAATGAAATAGTTGTATTTTGGAGATTCTGAAAATAATTTAACTAAATTGGAGAAAGATGAACACCCTTTAAGTTTAATTTCATACAGTCAAGGTCTGACTTATTACCAAAACTACAAAATCAGCTGGCGGCTTAGCTTTCCCTTGTAGCGTATGTTTTAGCAGTAGAAAGATGTTAAAATCACTGGAGATTATCTTGTCTTCCCTACCTATTACGTAGCCTGATGTTACATACATTCCTTCAAATTAAAGCTGCAACTAGCTCTTATATTTTATTTGCTATGGAGATCTTTTTATCTGCCTTTAGTCATCAAAATTATACATGAACATAGTTTTTTTTCCCTGTACAAACGTCTGCAGCTCTTAGCCATGATCCTCATTTTACAGTTGATTGTATCTGCCAGCCCGGTTCATGTAGGTGCTATCCAGCTCATGTGTTTTCCCTGCCTGATCCAAAGTAGTGCAAGCAAAAAGTTTAAATACTAATGAAAGGCTGGGCACAGTGGCTCACACCTGTAATCCCAGCACTTTCAGAGGCTGAGGCGAGAGGATTGCTTGAGCCCAGGAGTTCGAGATCATCCTGGGCAACATAGCAAGACCTTGTCGCTATCTGTTTATTTTTTAAATAAAAAATAAATATTAAATACTAATGATAAGTGTTTGAAAATGAAAGAAAAAAAAGAATAAGTGAAACATTTCCCATCCTTATCTCCCACAACCTAGTTGTCCAACCCTCTGGCCATACACATTCATGCTGTTCTTAAGTTTTCATGTATGCTGCGTCTTCTCAGTTTTTGTGTATATTTAAGGAACTGTGACTATGTAGCTTTTTTAATACAAGGTGTACTTTGTTTTCTCATTCAGTAATATATCTCAGGCCAGACGCAGTGGCTTATACCTGTAACTCCAGCACTGTGGGAAGCCGAGGTGGGCAGATCACTTGAATTCAGGAGTTCAAGACCAGCCTGGCCATCATGGTGAAACACCGTCTCTACTAAAAACAAAACACAAAAATTAGACGGGCATGGTCGTGGATATCTGTAATCTCAGCTACTTGGGAGGCTGAGGCAGGAGAATCGCTTGAGCCCAGGAGGCGGAGGTTGCAGTGAGCTGAGACTGCATCACTGCACTCTAGCCTGGGTGACACAATGAGACTCTATCTCAAAAAATAATAATAATATATCTCAAAAGTCTTTCCTTACTAGAACATGTTATTTAAAACTTCTATTTATATTTATTTTTAAGTTACAGTTCTATTGAGCTAATTATAGGTTCACATGCAGTTGTAAGAAATAATACAGAGAGATCCTGTGTACTTACCTTTTCTCCCCTAATGTTAAGATTAGAGGAGAAATACAATATCACAACCAGAATACTAACATTGATATAATCCACCATTTCATAACTTATTTTTGAGATGGAGTCTCACTCTGTTGCCCAGGCTGGAGTGCAGTGACGGAATCTCAGCTCACTGCAGCCTCTGCCTCCCACGTTCAAGCAGTTCTCTGCCTTAGCCTCCCAAGTAGCTGGAATTACAAGTGCCCACCACCATGCCTGGCTAATTTTTGTATTTTTAGTAGAGACGGGATTTTACCATCTTGGCCAGGTTGGTCTTGAACTCCTGACCTCAGGTGATCTGCCCTCCTTGGCCTCCTAAAGTGCTAGGACTACAGACGTGAGCCACTGTGCCTGGCCCTTAGTGAAATATTTTAAGATAAAATTTGAAATTTAGTGTAAAACACCAGAGCATATACCCTACTTAGTTTGGTGCTTAGTTCAAAAAGAAAATGTAGATTATTTTCTGAGCGCAGTGGCTCATGCCAGTAATCTCAACACTTTGGGAGGCCCAGATGGGCAGATCACAAGGTCAGGAGTTCTAGACCAGTCTGGCCAACATAGTGAAACCTCATCTCTACTAAAAATATAAAAAATTAGCTGGGTATGGTGGTGTGTGCCTGTAATCTCATCTACTCAAGAGGCTGAGGCAGGAGAATCGCATGAACCCGGGAGGCGGAGATTAGGGTGAGACAAGATCATGCCTTTGTACTCCAGCCCGGACGACAGTGCGTGACTCCATCTCAAAAAAAAAAAAAAAAAAAGAAAAGAAAAAATATATAGATTATTGTGTCACTTACTACTTATATAAAAATATCAAGTTGTTTTCTTCTTTGAGGGCTAATGCTAAAGGAGGTCATCTGGAAGGACTGCAGATGACTGATTTGGAAAATAATTCTGAAACTGGAGAGTTACAGCCTGTACTACCTGAGGGAGTTTCAGCTGCCCCTGAAGAAGGTAAGGAATGATAACCTTATAAGTAAGCAGGAAAGGTGAATTCTGTCCCTTTTTTGGTAGTGGGTGGTGGTAGTGATAGGGAGGTGTTGGTTTCATGGAAATGTTACTGAGATCTGCTATTTGACGTACTTGATCTGAATACAGCATTCCTTGTGCCACTGAATTTGATTTGCTAAGATATTAAATTCAGAGGAAGGCAAAATGGCTAAGTTACTATATAAAGGACATACCTTACTAGAAAGGGAGAAAAAATCTGCATATAGTTGATCTGTTCAGTCAATAAATGTGTTAAGGCACCTACATACCAGGCATCAAATTTTTGCTGTATTTATTAATACAAAGTTGAATTACATATGTTCACAGTCTAATGGGGAAGATGTGCCCCAAAGCAACTAACTAGAATAGTTAATGTTGAGTATCTTTTAAAGTCAGTCTTAATTAGTGTCTGTAGATGGCTTTTTTAAAGAAGCATTCCAAGCTTTAACCGTTTTTAAATCCTTTATGATGACTGACCTCAGCTTGTTCTCAATTTCACTTTCTAGTGTTTCTTCTGCGTGTTCTTCCAAGTTCATTATTGTTTATCTAAAAGCATAGAAGACATTTTGCAATTTGGAGCAACAGAGGTGCTTGGAACAAGGCTATGTGTATTGCCCTTGTGTCCTTTAGAAGTTCGGCAGAAAAGAATGTCAACTCTCTTAATGATATTTGGCCTTGTAATTTTTTTATTTCTTAGTGAAACTCTACCACCTTCCACCTCTGCACTCATTTGAATTTCAATGATTGATGAATTGTAGCTCAAAGCATACATACAGGTGCCAGCATCTACTTGGCTGCCCTAAGAGGGTGTGTGGGTGGTGGCATTTTCAGGTTTCTCAGTTAAAGAACACTAAACATTTTGGTCTTCTTAGTTGGTGCTCCTGTAGTGGGCAGCATTATTTCAGTAGAAAGGATTAAATAGAAAAGGTTTTTTAAATGATGTGTTTATTGTTAAAACATCAAGAAAGAAATATTATGAATGATGATTTTTATAGAAAAGGCCTATGGGAAAAAGTTACTATCTATCTGTCTCCATATATATATTGGATTCTAGTAGCTTAAATTACTACAGAATATGCTGGAATTATAAGCTCATTTTTTTTTTCTGCCAAGCACAGTGGCTCATGCCTGTAATCCCAGGACTTTGGGAGGCCAAGGCAGGTGGATCACTTGAGGTCAGGAGTTTGAGACCAGCCTGGCAAACATAGTGACAACCATCTCTACTAAATATATAAAAATTAGCTAGGTGTGGTAGTAGACACCTGTAATCCCAGCTACTCTGGAGGCTGAGGCAGGAGAATTGCTTGAACCCGGAAGATGGAGGTTGCAGTGAGCCAAAATTGTGCCACTGCACTCCAGCCTGGACCACAAGAGTGAGACTTCATCTCAGATGATAAATAACAAGCTCATTTTTTTCATACAACATTTATTAAATGTCTAATTTACCAGATGTTACAGTCGATGCCAGTGATAAAATTCCTGAACCTACTGTCTAGTTCAGAGTTTCTCCACCTTAGCACCATTGTCATTTAGGCCATATATTTCTTTATTGTACAGGGGCTGTTCTCTGCATTGTAGAATGTTCAGCAGCATCCTCAGCTTTTAACCACTAGTTACCAGTAGTGGTACAACAACCAAAAATGTCTCTAGACATTGCCAAATGTTTCCTGGGAGGCAAAATTATCCCCAGTCAAGAACTAGTAGTTGAACTAAATTATTTTCCACCAGAGGTGACCACTCCTTGAGAATCACTTGCCAGAGTGGGCCACAGTTACTAATAGAAACAAGTTATAACTCAGGTATGCTAGGTATGTGTGGTGGTAGTGGTAGGAGGGTGGCAGGGAGAGCATGTGAAAACCAACGGTTTTCTGTGATAAGGTGTATAGGCAGCTCAGATATGAGATATGTATTAAAAATAATAGATAATACTAAGTTCTTACTATGTTAAAGACTATCAGTATTACGTTATTATCAAAATAACTGTACATGATAGTTACTTTTGTTAACCCAGTTTTATAGGTAAGTAAGCTGAGGCCTAGAGATGTAATTTATGTTACTCAAAGTGACAGGGTTAGAAATTGGAAGGTCGGGCGCGGTGACTCACACCTGTAATCTCAGCACTTCTGGGAGGCCAAGGCAGGCAGATCACCTGAGGTTAGGAGTTTGAGACCAGCCTGGCCAACATGGTGAAACCCCGTGTCTACTAAAAATAGAAAAATCAGCTGGGCCTGGTGGCATACTCTTGTAATCCCAGCTACTCAAGAGGCTGAGGCAGGAGAATCACTTGAACTCAGGAGGTGGAGGTTGCATTAAGCCGAGATTGTATCATTGCACTCCAGCCTGGGTGACAGAGCAAGACTCCATCTCGAAAAAAAATAGAAATTGGAAGAGCTAGAATTTGAACCTAGAGCCAGTGCTCTTAACTGTCGCCTCTCTGCTAACCTAGTCCCTAGTCCACCCTTGGAAAGATCATCCTAAGGGATGAGTAGGAGTTAGCCAGGTGAATACTGGTAAAAGAGAAGCCAGAATGGAGACAGACAGAGGTTAGCTCATGAAGAGTTACGTGGTATGTCCTAGGTAGAATTTGAACTTTGTCATTTGAGTAGGATCTAAGTTAGAAGTGACGCTTTAAAATTTCTACTCCAGCTGCATTGTGGAGAATGGATTTGAGGGTGGGAATGGAGTATGTGGAACTAGGGGCAGGAAAATTGGTAAGAAGCATGTTAATTTAAGTACAATGATTTGGACTTTTTAAAAATTTTTTTTATTTTTTATAGAGACTTGGTCTTGCTGTGTTGCTCAGGCTGGTCTTAAACTCCTGGACTCAAATGATCCTTCTGCCTCGGCTTCCCAGAGTGCTGGGTTACAGGCATGAGCCACCACATCCAGCCAATTTGGACTTAATTTCAGCCTCCAATTTATCAATTTACATTATTTCAGAACTAACTTTTATATGTAAAATAGTTGGTCAGCACACAAAACACTGGAACTTTTTGATGGTAGTTTCATTTCTTATTTAAATCTGATTGACGGCTTATCCTAAACTGAAGAAAGGCATTTTGCTTGGCCATAGTTAAGATCTACAGTACATTTTGCAAGTCTTTCAAAGAATGGAATTATTCATGTGGGATTTAGAGTTAAGTGTTCAGTGTTATTCAGTATCACATTTTATCTTTATATATGGGGTGTTGTGCTATAAAGCACCTAGAACTCAATAAGAAAAGTTGCTGTGAATGTGTAAATCAGCAGTGACACAGAAGTACACTCTTGTAATTTGTTGGTATCTGAACAGCTTATTTACTTCCAGGGTCTCAGGACAGACTATGAGAAGGAGACTAGTTGATAAGGCTGAGAGAAGTTAGTACAGGAGACAAAGGAAGCCCTCTGCCTCTTGCAGTCAGCTTTGTTTCTCAAAGAGAATGTGGTCTTGTTCACTGCTGCCAGTATTATTCTATCATTAGCAAGAGCAAGTTCTCAGGAAACCCTTAGATACCTGAAAGCCTTAGTAGACAGTTGAATGGATTTGTCTTGTATCCATGCTTAGGAAAAACAAGACACTTTATTTGAGCCAAACACAAAAAGGAAGACATTCTGTGTCAAATCACTGTGGGGTTCTCCCTCTTTCTCAAAGAAAGGGCTGTCTGAAGAACTTTAAAATAAGGCATTCTTTGTGGTACTGGCTGGGAATTTGGGACTACTAAAGTGTTTCTTAATTGCTCTTAAGCATCAGTTTAAAAATAACTTTTTTCTTAGACATAACAGTCATAAGTAGTTTCCTTTTAGCTGGAACCATATGGGACAACCTTTGGTTGTATTAGTCTTTGGTTTAATGACCTGATGTTGAAAAGGTTAACTTATTTTTTCTTTCATTTGATAACCTGAAGAACTGTAGGTAGGCCAGGTTATTTCTTGTTCTTTGTAAAACTGAAGGCTTTGCTCTCTGAGTTCTTGCTGAAGTAGCACAAACTCCCTTCAGTTAAATCAGGGGTACCCAAAACACCATCCAGGGAAAAGCCTTGGCACATCTGCCAAAATCCTTGCTGGCAGCCTCTTTAAGAGGAATACAGAGTCTGATGGCCTGCCATTGCTGATCATTTAGGGTAATGATTTGCCTTTAACAAAATTTACTGAAAAATAACTGACTTGAACAAAAAGGAAAATTAACTCTTATATTAACAAGTCTCCTGATTATAAGAAGGTATACCTAACTGTGATAGAGCAGTTTCAGAATTAGAAAATTTAGCTGCTCAGTGTCATCAAGAACTTGACTTGTGTGTGTGTGTGTGTGGCGTGTAGTTGGGGTGTTGTTTTATCTTTTGCCCTATCCTCACTTTCTCAGTGAGAGGCTTAGCTCTTCTCAGGGTGGTAAGATGGTTGCTGTAGTACGAGACATCAGAGTCAGAATAGCATTCTGGGAGTGGGAGAAGATTGTTTTATATATCTCTAGCAACAAGGAAAACTTTTCTCAGAGCACCTCAACAACTTCCTCTTCTATCTCATCAGCCACTGTCAAGGAAAATTGTCCAAGTCCAGTTTTGTTGTTTTTGGAGATTGAGTCTTGCTCTGTCATACAGGCTGGAGTGCAGTGGTGTGATTTCGGCTCACTGCAACCTCCGTCTCCTGGGTTCAAGCGATTCTCCTGCCTCAGCCTCCTGAGTACCTGGGATTGTAGGTGCTTGCCACATGCCTGACTAATTTTTGTATTTTTAGTAAAGACAGGGTTTCACGAGGCTGATCTCAAGCTCCTGACCTCAGGCAATGCACCCGCCTCTGCCTCTGAAAGTGCTGGGCTTACAAGCGTGAGCCACTGCACCTTGCCAGCCAAGTCCAGTTATTTGGTCTCCCTCCCCAACTCATTCCACATGGCTTAGTGGAAGAAAGGAAAATACCTGAACAATATCATGGTCCTCTTCAAAAGGGGAAAGGCAGATAAATTGTTAGTGACTAGAATTCAAAGTATCAACTATATCAGGTGGTTTATATATTTTTTAAGCATCTGAAATTTGAGCAACTTGATTTATGGGAGTTATAACTCAAGTTAGCTTTACTGAGCATGTATGTAGGAGGTGCTCAAAAAATTGGTAAATGATTGGTAGATTAATACGATGCACACTTCTTTTGCATTAACAATCTCTGAAGTTTCTTTTTTTTTTTTGGAGACAGAGTCTCGCTCTATCGCCAGGCTGGAGTGCAGTGGCGCGATCCCGGCTCACTGCGACTTCTGTTTTCCGGTTTCAAGCAATTCTCCTGCCTCAGCCTCCCGAGTAGCTGGGACTACAGGCACGCACCACCACGCCCGGCTAATTTTTTGTACTTTTAGTAGAGACAGGGTTTCACCATGTTGGCCAGGATGGTCTCGCTCTCTTGACCTCGTGATCCGCCCGCCTCGGCCTCCCAAAGTGCTGAGATTACAGGCGTGAGCCACCGCGCCCGGCCCTCTAAAGTTTCTTATAATGAATAGTATCTTGTAATTGCCATTATTACAAGACATCCTGCAACTTGTCTTTTTCTTTACATTCACAAAGGTAGGAAATTTCCAGATCTTAGTGCTTGACCGGGTGTTTTCATGCAGGAATTTCTTCCTAGCATTTCTTGAGAAATGTATGTTTTTTTTTTTTTTTTTAATTCTGAGAAAAATTAGAATTAATTTTAACAACACAGAAACATTACTGATTTGAAGGAATCTAGTTAGGGCACGTTGAAAGTAAAAACTAGAAATACTGATTCCTGGAATCAAAGGTTGAAGTCAACAGGAGCTCCTTGGAAAGAAGTGATTACAAATCAGTCCTCATGATAAATATTGCCATTTTATGTATGTTCATGGCCCTGTCTGCTGCTAAGTAAATATTAATGAGTTTACACACAGTATAGTTAATAAAATTGAGTGGTGTTCCAAGAAATAGATTTTGAAGCAAAATTCTTATATTGGCATTTTTGACGTGTGATTCTGCACAGTACTGTAAACTTTGCTGAGTCCTAAATGTTACATTATTCAAATACTACCTAGTAATACCCACATGCAGTCTAGCATTTGAATATTCACTATAGGCCTCAGTTCTTATAAATACTAACTGAATGATTTTTTAAAAGATACACATGTAGGCTGGGTGCGGTGACTCACGCCTATAATCCCAGCACTTTGGGAGGCCAAGGTGGGCAGATCACAAAGTCAGGAGTTGACCAGTCTGACCAATATGGTGAAACCTCATCTCTACTAAAAATATTAAAAATACAAAAAAAATTAGCCAAGTGTGGTGGCGCATGCCTGTGATTCCAGCTACTCAGGAGGCTGAGGCAGGAGAATTGCTTGAACCCAGGAGGCGGAGGTTGCAGTGAGCTGAGATCATGCCACTGCACTCCAGCCTGGGTGACAGAGCGAGACTCCCTATCAAAAAAAAAAAAAAAAAAAAAAAAAATAACACATGTAATGAATAAAGAGTTTGAAAAATGTATTTAAATAATAACTTTTTTTAAAGAATAATTTTGATTTTGGGAATTCCACAGAATTCCAGTTCATTGTTGTTGAATCCTGAAGATTGGTATTGTTGGGAATTAAGAAACACTACTACTAAGAAATCAAATTTGTGCCTTGAAGTTCAGCTCAGTGTGGTTTTAGTGTTTTCAGCAACGGTTCCATGAAGGGCCACAAGGTGGAGGTGGTACTTCACAGAACTAGCTAGTTATGGTCTCTAATCATTAAAGTCTCTTTAATGGTCTCTGCTCTTTTTTTTTTTTTTTTTTCCCCCCTCCTACCTCGTAAGATTGTTGTAAACTCTTCACTCTTTAGAACAGGCAAGTTTGGAGGTTTGTTTGTTTTCTTTGTTGTTTTTTCTTTGCTGATGATGGAGACGATTTCTAAACATTTAAGGCAGAAATAATGCTAACCAAACTCTTCTTGGAAACAGAAAAGGAAGAATGCACCACTGAAGCCATGTGGGGCCACGGTTATCTTTTTGGAAGCTTTTTAAAGTAAAGTGGATTTTATTTCTTTAAGAGTTAAAATACCTATCTGTTTTTCCTTTAGTAAGCTTTGATAGTTTTTATCTATGAAAGAATTTGTTCATTTCATCTGTTTTTGGTTTCATGAGTTATTTATAGTATCTTATTATATTTTAATTAAAAATTTAAAATATTAGATTTTAATATAATTTTTTAAAAATATTTTTAATATTTAAATACAATAAAATAAATTTTAATAAAATATTATAGTATTTTATTATATTTTACTGTTTATAGACTCTATAGTTGATGTCCTCTTTCATTCCTGATACTGGAAATTTTGTTTGCTCTTTTTTTTGGTTAGTGAATCTACCTAGGGGCTTTTAACTTTATTGATCTTTTCAAAGAAACACCATTTTGTTTCATTAGGGTTTTTTTGTTTGCCTGCTGATTTTATTATGTTTTCTATTATTTCCTTACTTTTACTTGCTTTTGGTTTAATTTACTTTTTCTAGTTTCTTAGAGTTTAGATTATTGATTTGAGATGTTTTTTCTTCTAATACAAACATTTAATGATAATTTTCCCTTTAAGCACTGGTATAGTCACATCCCACAAATTTTGATATGTTGTATATGTATTTACTTCAGAATGTTTTTTATAATTCTACAAAATTTTCAGCTTTTTTTGTTTATTGTCTCTCCCTTGTTATTTTTGCTATCTCGTGGCAGTCTATTTGACACAACTTAGACCAGTTCCTTTATCCTTTTGTTTCTTAATTATTCCTTCCTTCCTTCCTCTGTTCCTCAGAGTCTTGTGTTCTGTTGCCCAGGCTGGAGTACAATGGTACAATCACAGCTCACTGCAGCCTTGAACTCCTGGGCTCAAGTGAGCCTCCCTCCTTAGCCTCCCTAGTAGCTAGGACAATTACAGGTGCGCACCACTGTTCCTGGCTAAGTTTAAAATTTTTTTTTGTAGAGATGAGGCATTGCTATGTTGCCGAGGCTAGTGTCAAAAACTCCTGGCCTCAAGTGATCCTCCTGCCTCAGCTTTCAAGTAGCTGGAACTGGAGGCATGTGCTGCCAGGCCTGGCTGATGAGCATTTTTATCTGGCTTTAAAGTGCTTGTTAAATAATTCCAAACATCTGTGTCATCTCATCAATGATCTTTGTGGTTGACTTTTCCTGGTTTTTCATATGCTGAGTAATTTTGGGTTATATCCTGGACATTTTCATTAGGATTTTTTTTTTTAATACTCTGGGTATTGTTTCATCAGCCTGCCAGTTTTGTTGTCATTCAAAATCAGGCCTCATCAGTATGCCTGTTTCTATTTACTTTTCAAAGCAAATAACTATGAACATCCTTAAATTACTGTGCCATCCATCTCTCCAGGTTTTATTGCTACTTTCAGTGGGGAATATAGGTTGGAATATTCTTCCTCCATTGTACCTAGAACTTGGAATTTTACCTTCGCTGTATTCAAATAACACTAGCTCCTCAACAATTTTTATGTTAATTTCTTGAAATTTGAACCTTAACCTTAAATCCCATACCTAAATTAGGCATATAAATCTTACTTTGAATTTAGAGGTGAGACTTTTTTCTCCCTCTTCAGAGCCCAGTAGTAGAAACAAAGTTCCTTGCTGTTTTCCTATGGCAGTAGGCAGAGTTTTTTTCTAGCCTATTCTTTCAATAAGAATTTTAGCAGTGGCCAGGCATGGTGGCTTATGACTATAATGCCACCACTTTAGGAGGCCAAAGCAAGTGGATTGCTTTAGCTCAGGAGTTGAAGACCAGTCTGGGCAACATGGCGAAATCCTGTCTCTACCAAAAAAATACGGAAGTTAGCCAGAGGTGGTGGTGTGCGCCTGTTGGGAGGCTGAGGTGGAAGGATCACCTGAGCACTGGGAGGTCAAGGCTGCAGTAAGGCATGATTGTACCACTGTACCCCAGCCTGGGTAACAGAGTGAGACCTTGTCTCAAAAAACAAAAATTTTAACATTATGCAGGGGGTGGAGTTTTAGTCTCACTTTCAATTCCCTTTCTGTGATGGGTCCATTTTTCTATCCCAAAGCAGTGTTAAAAATCCTCATGTGGCCAGGCACGGTGGCACGTGCCTGTAGTCCCAGCTACTCGGGAGGCTGAGACTGGAGGATCGTTTGAGTTCAGGAGTTCTGGGCTGTAGTGCACTATTGCCAGTTGAGTGTCTGCACTAAGTTCGGCATCAATATGGTGACGTCCCGGGAGCAGGGGACTACCAGGTTGCCTAAGGAGGGGTAAACCAGGCAGGTTGGAAACAGAGCAGGTCAAAACTCTCGTGCTGATCAGTAGTGGGATCGCGTCTGTGAATAGCCACTGCACTCCAGCCTGGGCAACATAGCGAGACCCCGTCACTTAAAAAAATAATAACATAAAATAAATAAATAAATATAAAAATAAATATAAAAATATTTTAAAAATCTTCACGTGGGCCAGGCATGGTGGCTCATGCCTGTAATCCCAGCACTTTCGGAGGCCTAGGCGAGTGGATCACCTGAGGTCAGGAGTTAGAGACAAGCCTGGCCAACATAGTGAAACCCCATCTCTGCTAAAAAATACAAAAAATAGCTGGGCGCAGTGGCAGACCCCTGTAATCCCAGCTACCCAGGAGGCTGAGGCAGGAGAATCGCTTGAACCCGGGAGGCAGAGGTTGCAGTGAGCCAAGATTGTGCCATTGCACTCCAGTCTGGGAGACAGAGTAAGACTCCATCTCAAAAAAATTTTTTTTTAATCCTCACATGTAGCTCTCCAGGGCAACTGTGGCTCCTGACCCACTAATGAAAGTTTCTTATCTTTCTGGAGGTTAAAGTGGGAGGATCTCTTCTCAAGCCCAGGAGTTTGAGACCAGCCTGGGCAACATATTATAGCAAGACCCTGTCCCTGCAAAAAAAATTTTAAATTAGCAAGGCATGGTTTCATGTACCTGTGGTCCTATCTACTTGGGAGGCTAAGGCAGGAGTATCACTTGAGCTCAGGAGGTTGAGGCTGCAGTGAGCTATGATCAGGCCACTGCAACCCAGCCCAGGTTGACAGAGACCCTGTCTCTCAAAAAATAAAAATAAATAAAAATCATCTACACAAAAAAAGTAGATTCCCAATTAGAATACAAACTAATGTATTATTAGAATTGCCAGAATTTCTAATATTCATATACTATGTGTATTTGTATAATATGTTTATATTTATATATGTTTTACGCTAGGGACTATAATTATGTCTATAATGAGTCAGGATTAAAAGAATTCCTGTTATCTCTTGTGACTGAAAAAAAGCAGTGTTTGATTTGGAAAAAAGAAATTTTCAATATGATGAAATTAATGCTGGTTTCAAATTGTAACTTTCAGGTACTGTGGAAAGGGCAATTTTAAACTTTGAGAACAGAAATAAAACCACTGCTATAAATAGCTAAAGAGAATCTACGTTTGTGTGGTTACTTTTGTCTTTGTTTAGTTTCTTGAATTCTTGGCATTCCATGTAAAATTCAATAGGAATCTAAGGTTAGTAGATAAAGAGATTTCTGTTTCCTTTCACTAACAGTGGTTTCTTTTCAGAAACATGTTCTCCTTCCTTCCTGCCAGGAATGAGTAGCGACAGTGACATTGAATGTGACACTGAGAATGAGGAGCAGGAAGAGCACACCAGTGTGGGCGGGTTTCACGAGTCTTTCATGGTCATGACACAGCCCCCGGATGAAGGTGCAACACATGATGTCATTTTACACAGATTAATAAAACCGCCGTTGCTGCTTCTCTTTCTTCTGCTGCTGCTGCTGCTACTTTTACTACTTCTGCTCTGCTGCTTTTGCTTCTTTTGCTTCTACTCCTTTTTTTTTTTTTTTTTAATTACTGTCATTTGTGAGACAACATTCTTTGTTAAACTATTATGGTGAGTACTGAAAAAACATAGTTGGTAATATTTGGCTTGGTTGCATCTAATGAGTGCTAGTTACTGGGTAGAGAAGGGGTCCATAACCTGCTTTTGTATAGTCTGTGGCCCGAGAATGGTTTTTACTTTGTAAAGAGATGAAGAGTCTTAAAAAACAAGCAAAAGAAACCAAGAAGAATTTTCTTACCCCCCCCCCCCGCCCTTCCTTTCCCCCTCAAGACAGAGTCTTGCTCTGTTACCCAGGCTGGAGTGCCGTGGCACGATCTTGGCTCACTGCAACCTCCACCTCCTGGGTTCAAGCCATTCTCCTCTGCCTCACAAGTAGTTGGGATTACAGGCACGTACCACCATACCCGACTAATTTTTTTTGTATATTTAGTAGAGATGGGGTTACACCATGTTGGCTAGGCTGGTTTTGAACTCCTGACCTTGTGATCCACCCTCCTCAGCCTCCCAAAGTACTGGCATTACAGGCATGAGCTACCGTGCCTGGCCCAAAGAAGAAATTTCAAGAGTCCATTTTGTGGCCTACAATGCCTAAATATTTACTGTCTACCTTTCATAGCAAATGATTGGCAACCCCTGGGCAGACTTTAGATGTTTGGGTTTTTTATTTTTTCAGAGATTTTTCTAGCCTACTCTAAAATAACTTTTAAAATAACCTTTTCTAATTTCTTAGAAATACATGAATATTATAAAATCAATTATTATTATCTCCTACCCCCAAAAAAGTTATTAGGAAAAAACTCAACAAGAGAAACCTACTGTTAATATTTTACCTTGGTTTTTTTTTGTGTTCTCATTTGCATTTCTTCTACCTAAATTTTTTGTTTTTGTTTTTGTTCTTGTTTGAGACGGAGCCTTGCTCTGTCTCCCAGGCTGAACTGCAGTGGCTTAATCTCAGCTCACTGCAACCTCTGTCTCCCAGGTTCAAGCAATTCTCCCACCTCAGCCTCCTGAGTAGCTGGGACAACAGGCACGTGCCACCATATGCAGCTATTTTTTGTATTTTTTAGTAGAGACAGGGTTTCGCCATGTTGGCCAGCCTGGTCTCGAACTCCTGATCTCAGGTGATCTGCCCACCTCAGCCTCCCAAAGTGCTGGGGTTACAGGTGTGAGCTACCACACCAGCCCTACCTAAATATTTTATAAGTAGTTTTGTATTTTGCTTTTTTCACTTAAATATATTTATAAGTTATTTAAAATTTCATAAACTTTATTTTATGGCAACCTAATATTCTATCATGTGGATATACCATAAGCATTCTGCTGTGAAGCAATTTTCTGGAATGTAGATTAATCAATAAAAGGATATACTGTCAAGTTAGAGAAATACACATTTAAAGTTACCCAGAGGCCTTAATAATCAATCTGAACATTCCTCTGCAAGATATCCTGGAGTGATAACATTGTCAAGCCTATGCTAATTGTCTGCTTTATATTTTACATACTTTCCTGGTATTCTGGTAACTTTTTCAATACAGAACCAAGCATTTGATGATTTGTAAGTATTAAGGCATCTTTAGTAACTTCCTCTGCTTCTAAAAGAAGCTTCCAAATTTTGTGCAAGTTATTTGGAGTGCTGATGGTTTTTGTGATATTTGCATGTGTAGTTTAACTGGCTTCGAAGAAATATGTTTTATGTTTATAAGGTCTTGAATCTTGAGAATATACATCATTGCTTCTTATTCCCTTCTTAAGCTGCCCCCACATTGTCCCCAGGAGGACAAAATGAGACAATTCTTGTCATCTTTTAATTGTGGGTGTCTGTTACACATTTTGTTTTTTCTCCTTTGTTTTTTCTTTGTGTTTGCTTATGCCTGACTCAGATCACAAATTCTCTGAAGACAGAGATTTGTTCTCAACCCAGCACATCTTTATCACTTAAATAACACATTTGGTAAGATCATTTAAAGGCTTGGGAAGGAAAATACTCCTCTTGTTATATGCTTTTAAATTTTAAATTATTTATTTTTTTATTCATAGATACACATTCCAGTTTTCCTGATGGTGAACAAATAGGCCCTGAAGATCTCGGCTTCAATACAGATGAAAACAGTGGAAGGTAATTGCCAAATCAAGAGAACTGACTTGCAAGCTACCTTGACCCTGAATTTTGTTATAGTTTGTTCTCAAATTTGTCATCAGTCAGATAATCAGATTTGGTCTTACTTTTCATTATCTCAACCTGAAATAGTAATCTGGAAACTGTCGGAAGGTGGCACAGTTTAGAATAAGATAGCAGTAGTAGATGGGAAAAAACAGTATGGGAAGAGTTCTTTCTAATGTAAGGAAATGACAGTGTGGTTCTCTATTAATTTAGCAAATGTGTGCATTCACAAAAGGCAGTTTGTCTACTACAATAGAGGCTGGTTAACTGCCAGAAAATGTACCCCCAGGTCATGCATGCCCTCAGTAACCTGCTTGGCATTAGTGCGCTGCTGTCTTTGGCTAGAGCTTAGTTGTGTTTAAATGATCACCTTTGTATTTGGGGTTTTAATTACACTTTAGTTACAGTTCCATTAGTGCCTATAGATTAGTGAACAGAACAATTGCTTATTAACAGATTCTGCCCTGTAGACACTTTATGTGAATAATTGAAGTAACACTAGACTGAGTCTCCTCTTTGGGTAGGTATCTTCTCTCATTATTTCAAGTACAGGCACACTGTTTATTGGCATGTAATCTTTCTGTTGTGTGACTTCTGCAAGTGTAATTTTAAATGAATTAAGTTAACGTGGACTTGTTCTGTTCCTGGTCCTGTAAACGCATCTAAGATTATTTAAAATTATTTCATTTTTTTCTGCCTCTTACCATACAACTGTAGTGCAATAAATATTTTAAATCCCCCCTTTTTTTCTTTATTTTAATTAGTTGGACATTGATTTCAGTGTCAACACATTTAAAGATTCATTCATGTTTCACATGAAAGTGAAACTGATATAAGATTTTCTTTCATACTTACAATTAGCCGAAAACAGTTGCCAAACTTTGCCACTGTGCTCCTGCATTTCTGTTTGAGCTGCTATGTATTGTGAAAATTACATTGAAAGTTGACTAAGAGACTATTGACAAAGCATGGTAATTATACATGTGAGAGACATCTGCTGTATTTTACTTGGTGAATATTGTTCACTTTTCCGTGTCTGATGTCTTGCTGAATGCTGTGACTCAGTTTACTTTTGTTCAAAATAGTTTGCACTTTTTAAAATAAAATCAACTTGAGAAAATATGCCTCTGCTATTTATTAAATTGGGACCAGAAACTCTTTTTTCTACTCATTGCCTATGGCTATTTAGTAGTATAGAGAAGATCCAAACATTTGATTGTTTTGTGTTTAGTTTCATGGTAAGGAGTGATGCCTAGCGTTGATCCCAGTCATTCTAAAATTATAATAAACCTGAAAGACCAAAAGATTTCTTCATTACCTTGCTTCTGTATTTAATATTTTATTTCAAGTTCATTTCTGGAAAATTTCTCCCGAATAGAGTTTTCTGTTAGGGCTAGAGATACATTAATGCTTGTGTTGTCTATGAACATATCCTTTCTGGACAACTTTAACTACTTGTGTCATTGATCCTTAAGTAACCTTTGAGGTAGATGAGTATGTGTATCAAACCTGTTTGGCCATGGAGCCTGAGGTGCGGGGAGGTTGTATGATTCTCTTAAGGTTTAACACCACTGGCAGGGATAGGTTAACTGCTGGTCTAGTGCCTTTTCCACTTTACCTCACTTGCACCAAACCAACATTCTGATACCTAATAATTAAAAACCTAAAGATTATTCTTTATTTTTAGCTTTTAATTTTAAGATAATTTTAGATTTGCAAGAGTCGCAAAAATTGTGAGTTTCCGTATACCCTCTGCCCAGCTTCTCCTTTGTTAATGCCTTACATAATTATAGAACAATGATCAAAACTAAGAAATTAATCCTGGTTATAGTATTGTTAATCAATCTACAGAATTTGTTCAGATTGTGTGAGTTATTTCACAAATGTTCTTTTTCTGTTCTAGGATCCAGTCTAGGATCCCACATTGTACTTTGTTAGCATGTTTCCTTGGTATCCTTCAGTATATGATAGCCCCACCATCTTTCCTTGCTTTCGTGACCTTGATATTTTTGAAGAGGATGTGTTATTTTATTAGATGTTCTTCTGGCCAGGCGCAGTGGCTCACGCCTGTAATCCCATCACTTTGGGAGGCCAAGGCAGGTAGATCATGAGGTCAGGAGATTGAGACCATCCTGGCCAACAGAGTGAAACCTCATCTCTACTAAAAATACAAAAGTTAGCTGGGTGTGCTGTAATCCCAGCTACTTAGGAGGCTGAGGCAGGAGAATCACTTGAACCCGGGAGTCGGAGGTTGCAGTGAGCCATGATCACACCACTGCACTCTAGCCTGGCGACAGAGTGAGACTCTGTCTCAAAAAAAAAAGTTCTTCTATTTGGGTTTGTCAGATGCTTTCTTATATTAACTTGAGGTTATGCATTATTGGGAAGGCCCTTCTCAGTGCATCACATCAGTGGAAATACAATGTTTATATGTAAATATACATATATATCCATACATATAGATTTGTGTTTATTGTTTTTATTGTTTTCTTCCTTTTTTAATATTTTTTTTGGATGGAGTCTCACTGTGTCACTCAGGCTAGAAGGCAGTGGCACCAGCTTGGTTCACTGCAAACTCTGCTTCCCAGGCTCAAGCGATCTTCCCACCTAAGCCGCCTGAGTAGCTGGGACTATAGGTGTCCACCACCATACCTGGCTAATTTTTGTTTTTTTTTTGTAGAGATAGGGTTTCACCATGTTGCCCAGGCTGGCCTCCAACTCCTGAGCTCAAAGCGATCCATCCCCACCTCAGCCTCCCAAGGTACTAGGATTACAGGCACAACCCCACCACTCCTGGCCTGATGTTGATTTTTTTTTTTCTTTTTCCTTTTTTTTTTTTTTTTTTTTTGTTGTCTCGCGTTGCCAGGCTGGAGTGCAGTGGCACGATCTTGGCTTGCTGCAACCTCCACCTCTCAGGTTCAAGTGATTCTCCTGCCTCAGCCTCCCAGGTAGCTGGGAGTACAGGCGCAGGCCAACATGCCCTGCTAATTTTTGTATTTTTAGTAGAGACAGGGTTTCACCATGTTGGCCAGGCTGGTCTCGATCTCTTAACCTTGTGATTTGCCTACCTTGGCCTCCCAAAGTTCTGGGATTACAGGTGTGAGCCACCGCGCCCAGCTGATGTTGATTTTTTTTTTTTTTTGGTGAACTTAACCTTGAGATTACTTGGTTAAGGTGGTGTTTGTGAGGATTCCCTACTAAAAATTTTAAATTTACTTTTTTCCCCTGTGTAATGACTAATATTTGGGGCAGATACTTTGAAACTATGCAGATACCTTGTTTCTATTAAACCTACCCCGCTCCCCGCTCCCTGACAAAGACAGGGTCTGGCTTTGTTACCCAAACAGCTGGAGTACAGTGGCTCTATCTAGGCTCACTACAGCCTCAACCCTCTGGGCTTAAGTGGCCCTCCCACTTTAGCCTCCTGAGGCATACAAAAAGTAATATTTTTGTATTTTTTGTAGAGATAGGGTCTTGAACTCCTGGGCTCAAGCAGTCCTTCCACCTCAGCCTCCCATAGTGCTGGGATATAGGCGGGTGCCACTGCGCTCGACCAAAACTCTCACTTACTAATTTTAGCACCTAGTAGTCGATCTTGCCTATGGGAATTATTACTGTAATGTTTAGTTTTCTAATTCTCTAATTTCTTCTGTGTTTTTTATTAGAATGCTATAAGGAAAAGTCCTTCCCCATTTTTAAAATTTCAGTCACTTAATTACATTAGCTACTTTATATCCATATATAATGGGATATGTATTTTGTTTTTGAGTTATGACTCAATGCTGTTAATATTTTCTAGTTTGGCTTGTTCTAGTTTTAGCCATTGGAAACTCTTCCAGATTGGCTCCTGTGCCCTTTTCATATGTCTCATTCTTGTTTTTTTTAAGTATTTATTTGCTTTCTGACATCACAAGATGCTAACCCCAGCCATGGAATTAACCACTTCCTGAGGAACCATGGTTCTTTTTATTGGAGAATGCTATTTAGAAACAAAGATTTGGATGCCATGTATGTATTATTATTACAGTGTCACTGCTTCTAGTCCCACTCAGTGGATAGATAGAAGACGTAAATTGGCTGAGTGTGGTGGCATGCACCTGTGGTCCTGGCTACTTGGAAGGCTGAGGTGGAAAGATCATTTGAGCTTGGTAGGTAGAGGTTGCACTGAGCCAAGATTGTGCCACTGCACTTCAATCTGGGTGACAGAGTGAAACCCTGTCTCGAAAAGTAAATTTATGTAGGTAGCTGTTCCCTCAGTATCTGTGAGGGATTGGTTCCAAGACCCCACGTGGATACCAGATTTCACAGGTGCTCAAGTCCCTATATAAAATAGCATAGTGTTTGCATATAGCCTGTGCACATCCTCCTGGATCCTTTGTTTTGGGTTTTGAGACAGGGTCTCGTTCTGTTGCCCAGGCAGGGATGCAGTTGTGCATACATAGCTCACTGCAGCTAGGAACTCTTAGACTCAGGCAATCCTCTCACCTGAGCCTCTCAGGTAGCTGGGACTACAGGGGTGAGCCACCATGCCTGAGCTTCCAGATACTTGAAATCATCTCTAGATTACCTATAATAGCTAATGCAATGTAAATGCTATGTAAATTAGTGTTGTGCTTTTTTCTTTATTTTAAAAAATAAACTCTGTCCATAGTTGCTTGACTCCATGGATGCAGAAACCAAAGATAGAGGGCTGACTGTAAAGGTACTCATGCAAATACACACATGTATAGGTATGTCTGTACGTATCTGTGTGTGTGTGTGACTATGACTATGAGTCTGTATTGGTAACAGTTCAACTCCGAGAGGCCTCATTCTGGCCTTCCCTCTTATTTTTCTGACACAAGCCTAGCTCTCATTAGCTACAATATATGTATGTACTTGTTCAACCCTGATATACAGGTAGCTTCAAAACTGTTGGCCTCCTGTGGATTCCAGGCTATGCCCTACAAAAGACAAATTTACCACCTAAAATATAGTACTTGTGTACCATTCTTTGAGTCTTTAGCTTTTCAGTATTGTGTCATAACGTGTTTTCAGATACATAGGTCCTTAGATTCAAAATCAGTTCTTTTCCTTCCCATTCCCTTCATTGTGTTTTGTGCTTCATTGGTAACACAGTTAGGTCCATCTGTTATGGTCTACATTCTGTCCTCCCCCACATATCCTGGTTAATTTGTAAATTTACATACATTAAAATTCAGTCTTTGTGGCATAGTTCTGTGGGTTTCGACAAATTTCATGTGTCTGCCACCACAATACTATACACAACATTTCAGTCACCCCAAAAATTCCCTGTCCTGGTGCTTTGTAAGTAACCACTTCCCTTCCCTGCAGCTCCTAGCTACCACTGATCCGATTTGATCTGTTCTCTGCCCTTTTAGTTTTCCCTTTTCCAGAGAGTCATGTAAACGAGATCACAATTCGTCCTCTCACTTCGCAAAGTGCAGTTTAACTCATCTTGTTTGAATCAGTACTTCATTCTTTTTTATTGCTGAGTAGTAGTAGTCCACTGTGCGGATATACCACCGTTTATTCATTTACTCATTTGGGTTATTTCTAGTTTAGGGTGATTAGATTCTTGTAAACATTTGGGTACAAATTTTTGTGTGAGCATAAGCTTTTATTCTCTAGAGTGTTATATGCTGTATTAGTCTGTTTTCACGCTGCTGATAAAGACATACCTCAGACTGGGCAGTTTATAAAAGGAAGAGGTTTATTGGACTTACAGTTCCACATGGCTGGGGAGGCCTCACAATCATGGTGAAAGGTGAAAGGCACATCTCATGTGGCGGCAGACAAGATAAAAGAGCTTGTGTAGGGAAACTCCCCCTTATATAATCATCAGCTCTCATGAGACTTATTCACTATAATGAGAATGGCACAGGAAAGTCTTGCCCCCATGATTCAGTTACCTCCCACTGGGTCCCTCCCACAGTACATGGGAATTCAAGATGAGATTTGGGTGGGGACACAGCCAAACCATATCATATGCCTGGGAGTGGGATTGCTGGGTGTGTAATAGAGAATTGTCTGGCCTTTGTCCCTAGTTCCTAGGAAGTGCCCTCTACATCTTTGGTATTCCTCAAATGATAGGAGTGATTTATGGTGGGCCTTGCTAGTTTATGCTAATGAGATGACTCAGGCTGGGGGCTAGCTACACCAGAAAGGCCATGAGTATCATTAGAGGGTTGGGTTTCTGAACCATGTGATAGCCCAGTTTAAGCTCATTGCCAATGATTGTTATGCCTACATAAGGAAGTTCCAGGAAAAACTCTGGACACTAAAGCTTAAGTGAGTTTCCCTGGTTGACAGTACTCTGTATTTATATATTACATATATCAGTGTGCCTGGAGAGTGAGTAAAGTTGTCCTCAAGTCAGGGGGCCTTCACATTTGGAACTCTCCCACACCTCACCCTATGTATCTCTCCCTTTAGCTGGCTTATTTATATCTGTTTATCATAATGAAACTCTGATCATAAGTGCATTTCTGAGTTCTGTGAGGAGTTCTAGTCAATTATCAAACCTGAGTAGGATAGCAGAAACGCCCAGATTTGTAACTAGCTGGTCAAAAGTGAGGGTGGCCTCAGGATCCCGGAACTTGGAGCTGGTGTCTTGAATGAGGGCAGTCTTGTGGAAGACTTTGCCAGTAACCTGTACAGTTTGACCTACCTCTGCATAGTTGGTGTCGGAACTCATTGTACTGAGTCATGGTAAGTATAGTCTTAACTTTCTAAGACGCTGCCCAGCCTCCACCCTGACATAACCGTTTTGCATTCCCATCAGTAGCACATGAGAGTTCAGTTGCATCTCACAGTTGGCACTGCCAGTAGTTTAGCCATTCTTTTTGTTTTTTTTCTAACCAGCTGAGCTAACCAACCATTTTTTAGCCATTATCACAGGTGTGTAATGGTGTTTTGCTAATATTTTGCCCAGAACTTTTCCATCTATATTCATGAGTGATATTGGTCTGAAATTTTATTCTGTCTTCATCTGATTTGGCGTCAGAGTAATGCTGATGTCATAAGGTGAGTGTTCTGTTTTCCAGAAAAGAATGTGTAGAATTGGTGTTATCCTTTTTGTTTTTTCTTGAGACAGAGTTTTACTCTTGTCACCCAGACTGGAGTGCAATGGCGTGATCTCGGCTCACTGTAACCTCCGCCTCCCAGGTTCAAGCAATTCTCCTGCCTCAGCCTCCCGAGTAGCTGGGATTACAGGTGCGTGCCACCACACCCGGCTAATATTTTGTATTTGTAGTAGAAACGGGGTTTCACTATGTTAGCCAGGATGGTCTCGACCTCCTGACCTCAGGTGATCTGCCCGCCTCGGCCTCCCAAAGTCAGCGGGATTACAGATGTGAGCCACCACACCCGGCCAGAAAACTTCTTTTTCTTAGGTGTGGTGTGGTTGGTATTTATCTTGTGTGGTGTGCTCTGATTTTTTTTTTTCCTTTTGAGACAGAGTCCCACTCTGTCACCCAGGTTCGAGTGCAGTGGCTCGATCTTAGCTCACTGCAACCTCCACCTCCCAGGTTCACACGATTCTTGTGCCTCAGCCTCCCTAGTAGCTGGGATTACAGGCATGCACTACTCTACCTGGCTAATTTTTGTGTTTTTAGTAGAAACAGGGTTTCTCCATATTTCCCAGACTGGTTTCAAGCTTCTGGCCTCAAGTGATATGCCTGCCTTGGCCTCCCAAAGTGCTAGGATTACAGGTGTGAGCCACCATGCCTAGCCTTTTTTTCATTTTTCTTTTTTTTTTTTTTTTTGAGACAAGGTCTTGCTCTGTCACCCAGGCTGGAGAGCAGCAGCAGGATCACAGTTCACTGCAGCCTCACCCATCCTGGGCTCAAGCAATCCTCCCACCTCAGCCACTCAAGTAGCTGGGACTACAAGCGACACACCATCCCCAGCTAATTTTTTTTTTCTTCAGAGAGGGTCTCACTGCATTGCCCAGGCTGGTCTTGAACTCCTGAGTTCAAGTGATCCTTCCACCTTAGCCACCCAAAATGCTGGGATTACAGGTGTGAGCCACCTCACCCGGCTTTTTTTTGGTGTTTTCTGAGTTTCTTTTATCTTTGGTTTTGTGTTTGTCATTGATTTTTGAAAACTCTCAACCATTATGTCTTCAAAATATTTCTTCTGCCTGTTATGTTTCTTGTCTCCTTCTAGGATTCTAGTTGTGCTTATGTTACACGATACTGCCACACAGCTTTTGTATGTTCTGGGTTGATTTTGTTTTTCTTTCATTTTTTTTTCTGTTGTGTTTCAGTTAGGGTAATTTTTGTTAACTTGTCTTTAAGTTTTACTGATTTTCTTTTTAGCAGTTTAGAGCCTGATGAGCCAACTGAAGGCATTCATCCATCTCTGTTACGGCATTTTTCATGTTTTACATTTAATATTTAATTATAGGTTCCATCTCTTTGCTGTAATCACCCATATGATCTTGCATAGTATGGAACATTTTTCTTGACATAATCATAATTTTTTTTTTTTGAGACAGAGTCTCGCTCCGTCACCCAGCCTGGAATGCAGTGGTGTAATCTCGGCTCACTGCAATCTCAGCCTCCTGAGTAGCTGGGACTACAGGCACACTCCACCACAAGGAGCTTTTCTATTTTTAGTAGAGATGGGGTTTCGCTATGTTGGCCAGGCTGGTCTCAAACTTCTGACCTCAGGCGATCCTCCCACCTCGACGTCCCAAAACTATAATTATTTAAAATTCTCTCTTCCCAAATCTCTGTTGTCTAAGTCTGGTTCTGATTGTTTCATCTCTTCAGAGTGTTTTCTTCTTGGCTTTTCATATGACTGTATTTTGTTAAAAGCAACACATCTCACATAGGACAAGATACTTTGATACAGTTTTTACACCTGAAAGTGGGCCTGCCTTTCCTGCTGCTAAGACCTCTGTTGCAGAGATGGAATTAATGTATTAGGGGTGGTGCAAAAGTAATTATGGTTTTCGCTTTTGCAATGGCAAGAACCAAAATTACTTTTGTGTCAACCTAATAGTAGTTAGGAGTTGTGCTTGGTTCAAGATTGGATTTGCTGATTATCCTTAGTGGTCTCAAGTTCCTGTGATGATACGTTGCATTTCTGATTGGGGTTGGATGCCAGAGCACTGTGTTTCTGACCCTGAGTTTCCAGGCTCAGAAGCTTTGTGCTGGGTCTCCGAGAGGGTCTCTCGGTGTGCTTCTGTTGCTCTCCTGTCGTCCTCTTGGAAATATTCTGTCACTTGAAGTGTAACTGGGGGCTAGGGAGGGGCTGGTATTCTTGGATTAAGCTGCAGTTTTAGGCACTGTGTCCCTAGGTTTGGGAGGGTCTTCATTTACTCTGCCCCTCCCTGGGATGGGTTTTTTTTTCCCTAGTCCTTTCCCTCTGCCACAGTGACTTTTTCACCAGGATTCAGAGGGCAACAGTATTTGTGCCCTTTTTCCCTCACAGAATAACACTTTTGTTCTGTGAGATGAGAGAAAGTATGGTAAGTTCCTTTACCTGTGCCCAAGGCTGCTGTATACTCCCCTGGGTGTGCATCACAGCTGACACTTCTTAGGCTCTTTCCAGTATTTTCTCTGAGCCCCTGGTAGAGATTGTGAAGAAAAAGCCTGCAAGATAGGCAACTGCCCCAGTTTCTGCAGGCCTTCACGTTATGGGACTTCACATCTTATTGCAGCCCATATTCTGCCTTCACTCATCATCACTTTTAGCTAGCATGTTCTTTCCAGTCTGTTTACAGCGACCCCACAGACACTAGTGCTAGTGTCTTCTCTCCACTTGCAGGCAACTGCCCCTCTGCATTTGGGGCCATTTGGTTACTCTGCAACCTCAGCTTTCCAGTGGATTTGAAAAAAAAAGTCCTAATTTATAGTCCAACTGGTGTGTTTGCATAGTAAGAATGGAAGAAATGTTCCTTCTACCCCTACATCCCAGATTGGAAGCTGGAGGTGCTGTGATTTAATATATATATATATGCAAAATACACATTTTATTGAATGTAAAACGAGTGTAATTAATCCTCAAACCACAATTCAGAAAAAGCCATTTTAAATTTTTTATCTAAATTTTTAAATATTTAAATTATAAAGGGTAAGAGAGAAATCTGAAATAGAAAACCCCGAGAGCTATTTTCTTTTTCGCATATTCATTTGGATCTTTATGTGGTAATATTTTTAGACTTCTCATTCTACCTCTTGTTCCTACATCTACCAATACATGCCTTCATAATCTAGATTTATAGGAGTTTTAAAACTCTGCCTAGGGATGGTTACGAACGCATGGTAAGATTAGCCACTGTGTTGTTTCCTATGATCCATGGAAAAAGAAAAAAAAAAGAAGATCGAAAAAAAAAATTAGCCACTGTGGAGTCTGGGACATCAGTTGTATGGGCTGCCCTCGTTCTAAAATCCTTTTCTTGACTGGCATGTTGACTGACGGAGAGTCTCCCTTCCATTCCTGCTCTGCAGATCCTGCTGCCCACAGTACTTGTTTGTTTGAGACCTGCAGGTCGGTCAGTCAGTGTCTTGGTGTGCCTGTGGGAAAGGCTGCTCCATAGGCTCCCCTCCCACTGGGTTTTATTTGACCTGGTGAGCCTGTAACAACAATTTGATTTGGCTTAATAATTGGCCAAAGTAAGAAATTACTTTCTTCTAGCTTGAAACTAAAAGAAAGAGGCTAAAAGTAAAAGAAGGGGAAAACTTTGTTAGATGCAGAGTTCTATGAATGAAGAAGTAGCTGGGAGAAGGAGAACCCAACACTTAGCCCTTTGGCAGGTCCAGTTCCTCTTCTGTTAGGATTCTAACAACACCGCTTTCTCTCCCCTCAATTAAACTAATGAAGAGAACAGGTATAAGATGAAACATCTCTCTACTGGGGTAAAATAATGTTATAGCAGCATTATTTAGCAAATTTTATTTTAAACGTTCCAACCTTAAGAAGACGTCCACCTCAGGATTTTATTTTCCAGTTTTGAAGGAATCTACACAAATATAAACACTACATAACTTCTTTTATCTTTCCTTTAAATAAAAAGACAAATGACTAGTGGTTTTAAATTGCTGGGTTTTATTAAGATAATTGGCAAAATTTCAACATATACTTCCTACCTGAATGAACAGTTTTAATAAAATATGAAGATCACTCATGATTACAACCGAACTCAAAAGTGAGCTGTAGAGCAGATTTGTAAATTGATGATAAATTTACTTGGTAAGAAATAATTAACTTCATTCGCTTCACTCCATAGAGAATTCTTTGCAGAGAAATGTTATGAACATGAGAACAAAGCCTGTCTCACCAAAGAGCACCTAGGGTTAAGAGTTTACAGTGATATATCTGATTATCTAGTTCATCAAAATTTATTTCCTTTTCAAAAACAACTGCTGTGTCAGTCTGGAGCTCCTTGTCCTAGTTTATGTTTTCTAATTAGTATAATAAATGGTCTTCAAAATAATAGAAGATAAAATGCTGCTACAGGAAGTAACAGTTATTTTTCAACACCATACCATTTTTCTGGAAAATCATTGTGTTATAATACTGGCAGTGTCGTCTTACTTTGTTTTGCAAGAGACATTTAAACTATTTGCAGATCAGAATAGAAGGGTGGGTATTTTGTCCTTTAATATTATGTGATTTTCAAAGGTGAAAAAAATTTCTTTTGCCAACTTATGATTCAAAGAAAAATGGTCTAAAAGTGTGGACAAAAGTATAGTATCCCCTTATAGCCTTGCTTAGGTGAGAATGTTCACAGAATGAATAAATTAGGTTTAAAAATGTAGATCATTATTTTCTCACAAAGCCTTAGCAAGGATTTGATGGGGAAGGAAGTACTTGAACCACAGCAGTTTTTCTGTAAACACTGAACTGGTCCATGCATCATTTTCATCTGCCTACGCGATGTCGCACTTCTTACTGGCACAGTGTTCCAACAGTGGAGTGTGGTTGTCATGAAAATGCAGTATTGACACTATACCACTATAAATGTGGTCAAAATTAGACTCAGTGTTGACATTGATATTGTTGCCATTGTCCTTGGAAAAGGTGTTACTTTCAAGGAGCCTCCTAGTTAAATGCAACAGTAACTTTAATCATAATAATTCAAGGACAATGGATGGCACTTCTAGGTAAAGAAAAGGTATATACATATGTGTTTCTACCCATCCTCTTCAGTACAGACCTAAATGGGATTAATAGCCCCAGTGTGTGTTGCTGTAATGTTTTCTAACCTCATGTCCCTCAAAAGCACACATCTAGAAAGTGAACAAAGGAAACCTTTAAATTGGGGACTGACTCCCTTTGAAACTCACAGTGAATGTACAAGGAGTTTGTAATGACTCCAGTTGGTGACCTAAAGTCTGTTTCCCTAACCAATACTACACTCTTGTTTGTATTTGTTTTACTATTTCCTATTCTAACAAAACTTGTTTAGCAGGCAAACAGATTGATGCAGACCATGTTAAATTGAAAAAGGGATACTGCCACTCTAAGGATTGAGTGTAGAACTTTCACCACCACTAAATTACACAATGAATAAAAATACAAAACACATAATTCACAGACTCTACCTCAGCATTAACAATTTATATATTATATAGATATTTTATATCTGTCTAATATGTTTACAATCACCAGATACACCATCATTTAATACAAGTTACAGAAATGTGTAGATACCATTAGTTAAGAGGGTTACTTATTGCTTACGTCAGCAAGCAGCAAATAAGGGCACAGGATTTGAACTGAAGGGAACTACTTTCTATCACCAGTGGCATTAAGATATAACACTGCATTTCACAAAGCACTGCTTTTTATCTAGTTTATAGAACCAAGAGCAGCATATATCAGACCAGTAACCACTATTTTAATGTGTATTATAGGATTTTAAAGGACTTTTACCTTACAAATGGTACCTAACTATAAATATGCATGTTGTGAACAAATGAATAGTTGCTATTTTTTACAATATTGGTTTATAACGACCACACTAGAACTACTCTGCTTTATTTTCTAGAGAGCTAATGGCATGAGAAATGAGTTAACACTGCTGTGTAGTCTGACCTACAAAATTCAGACCCTTAAAGATGGGTCTTTGTCCCAGTTTCATCCAGCCATTTTTTTTCCCCCACTGAAAAAGCCTATCATGTTTAACTTTTCCCTTTATCTTCTTTATTCGGATCAGAAACATTACCAATAGACAACTATAGAAATTTTAAAAAGATTTTTTTTTTTTTTTTTACTTCACTAAGCACTTTGGACTATAATGTGTACCAATATTCTGCTGCCTCTCTCTTCTTGTTTTCTTAGATAATTTGATTTGAAACTGACACTGCACCTGATGGGTTGTTAACAAGATCTAGGCTGCAGAAAGTGACAGATTAAGAGTGAGGTCCATGTGTGGGGCAAAGCCTCAGAATAATGAAAAGGTTCTAGTGCTACAGTTGGGGCCATGTTGACTCCTTTTCAACCATTTGTCACAGACTTGAGAAGAAGAAATGACTTCAAAATCAAGAGAAAACAAATACTGAAAGTCTACTTACATCCAAATTTTTAAAAATAAAATCTGTAGATTAACAATCATCTGATATTGCTAAAGTGAAGCTGTTTTTGTCTATTTGATACAGCTGTACTGGTACCCAAAATATGCCAGTCATCTATGTCTTTAAAATGCAGGAATTTTAGTCCTCTATTATGAGCCTGGGGATCATTTACTATCCTATAAACACATGATTAGGCGGGGGACATTTCCCAGCAAGAGCACTCACTGCGTCCTGTCCTTCCCATGTGAGAGAGTGCAGAAGGGCTACCGTGGGCACTGGCCGAACTGGTCCGCGGTTGACTAGAGGAGGGTAACACCAATACATTCGTGACTCAGAGAATCAGAGGCTGCTTCACTGAATGAATGAATCTGATAGTTTGTCTTTAGTTGACGACATGCTTCTAGCTTGAAACTGCAGAAACAGCAAAAAGCAGACAGTTTCAAAATATCCAGTATAACTAACTAAATATTGAAATGAGAAGCACATGTCCCGTCTCTGCAGTCTGAAGCTGCATGTCAGAAGGACACTAACGTGTCCTCCAATTACAACTAAACAGACCTGGCTGTCAGAAATCTGCATTCTCATGGCCTCTGGGCTCACTTTAGGCAATACTTTCAGCCTCCTTCATGCCAATTACTTCAATCCCTTGGGGGAAATAATTTTAGAGAAGTTAAAACTAGCATTTTTCATTCTCTAAAATCACTTTTTATTTTATAGAAGTACATGCCTTTGCTGTCTGAACTAAAAAAAAGACAAAATATAGAAATGCTTTTGATTTTCTTTGTAAATGGCATTTTGACTCTATAGTATATTTGTACCTGACATCATCTCCATTAAACCAGTTTTATTCCTGAGATGAGGGTACAGTGGAAAACACATTAGCATCATAGATTAAAACCAGTTGACAGCAGTCTCCTAAAATGCTAAATAATAAAAAAAATTCCTCCAAAAGCACCATAACAGGTTATGAAACTCCCAAATAACTATAGCCCTAGGAAATTTTTAATTAAAAAAATTCAGTCTTTTATGTTACAGGAAAAAAGTCAGTAAATTTTTCTGACTATAAACCACCTCACAAGTCTGTGAATATGACACTTTTTTACACTAATTTACCACTTTCATTGTTACCAGTTAAAATCCATATGGCTTTTAGTCTTTTACCTACCCAAAAAGGTGAGGGGGCAGGGGGTTCCTTCATAGTGCCCAGGATTTTGAGGGACATTTCCCAACTAAATTTAGTTCAGCATTAAGTTTTCCACAGATAGATATATTAGGCACATCAGACCAGATTTCAACTGCATTGAGATTTCAACACTATATATCCTGACTGAACTAACTTGAAAGCTTCCACTAGTGACATGAAGGGATGGTGGGAAGGGGGTTGTATATAGGTGTCAAGACACATCACAGGGACCAGTTGTATAATTTTGCAAGTGAAACTGCCAATACTTTTTTTTAGATTGAAAACACTGTACTTTGAGTTTCCTAGAGATCTATTTACACTGAAGAATTGAGCCATCCATGGATTCATAATGAAGCACATGTTTTAGAAATGTCTACCTTGTTTCTATTCTGATAGTGGTGTTTTTATTGGGGGAGAGCTAGCTAGCCTACTTGAAAGAAAAATTATTCTATTTTATAGCTCCAAGGAAGATCTGGGCATGGAATATCATGACTCTCTCTGAGCTTCCTCATGTTTTCACTGTACCCTTTCCAAGTATTTTGCCTCCATGGCAGAGAACTTCTTATCCTATTTCTCTTCCCACTTCCAGTAAGTGAGGATAGGCTAGTGCCTATTTTGTGGGAAGGCTCTTGAGCAGAGAGAAATGAATAAAACTTTGGATTAAACCTAAATCTGTGCCACTTCTTTGAGTAGTGGTGGCGTAAATGAGACAATCTAGAAACTCTGTTTCTCGGGGATTTTAACTGTTCATTTTCCAACCCTGGACAGACAGGAGACAAGCTCTCCAATCTGTATACCTGTTCCCCTGTTGAACCCAAATTGAAAGCAGCGGGAACCTCTCCAGCACCACTCCATTCAGGCAATGATGATTGAACTGACTTTTTCTCCATCATTAACTCCTCATTAATAAGATTTGCTTTCTTTGGTGCACCAAGACCAAACATCTCAACTTGTGGCAAAAACTGGGCACTGTGAGGTTTGCTTGCTTCTAATTGTGTGAGATCTAGGTAGCCTGGGTCTTTCAGCACGTTGATTTGGGACCCTGGGCTCAGGCTAGTTCTATCAGTGAATGAATCCACACGCCCATCATAGCCTAGGTCGGCTGGTGCTGAGCACTGGTGCTGAGGCCAAGGGCGTTTGCACTCTCCATGATTCTCCTTATCATCCCCACCATCTTCTTGCCCTCCTTGAAAAGAGTTCTCTGTCCAATCTGATTCCTCACTAACATTTACAGCTTTGTTCATGTCCCTCAGGAATACCACAATAACCGTGATGTTATCACTTGACCCAGCATCACGAGCTGATGCCACTAATTTGTGAGCAACCATACTGCTGTCTCCGTTATTCTCTTTCAGGTGGTCGGACACAACTTTCACTGCCTCATCAGGGTTCACGGTGTCATAGAAGCCATCACAGGCCAGAATGAGGTAGTCTTCGGTCCCATCCAGAACAGTAGAGGCAGAATCTGCATCCCCACAGATATATGGCTTATGTTCAGCATCTCCTGCGGGAAGCAGAGGGTAGGGGCATCGTTAGTCAGCCTTTGTTTTACCTTGTGTGCTAAGAACATTTATGAACAATGCCATGACTCTGATCACAGCTTACTGGATTGTGAACTGAATTGACTGGAAAGAATTTTTAAAATAGTTTTTGACAAATTACTTAAATTCTCTGGTAATCAGATCTGTTTACTCCTTATTCCCAGTTAAATAATTGCTAGTTACTGGGCATAAGTCCTTATGTAGCTTAGACTCTCAATATGTGCCTCTGGCTATTATTTAGGCTTAGCTAAGTATAACAACAATGTCAGATCTAAGTTTGCTGATGTACTGAAAAATTCAGTACACTATGTAGGAAAACATGGTTGATGTAGTAGATCTGTTCTTTTGTAGGTGGTTAGGTTTGAGTTAATTGAAATTTGAGAACAAGTCCACATTCAAAGAAAGAAACCAAAGCTTTGATCATTCTCCATTAAACAATTTTTGTTCTGTTCTTGTTTAGAATCAATAAATAGCTTCATGTTGTGAGCATGGATGAAGGTCTGAGTTACACGAGATTTTATAAATCAAGTCTAACTCCCTTAAGCTAGGAAGAGTTATGTTGCTGACCCAAGGCCTCACACATGGGAGCTGAATGTAGTTTTCTTGATTCCCAACCCACTTGGCTTTCTATTTTCTAATGGTGCTTTACCTGCAACTTCTAGAGAACAGACAAAATGTGTGGTCTGTTTTCTCTTCTATTTAGAGACTACCATATTCTTCGTATGCTCTGATCATCACCCACTTCTGTCTTTATTGTTATTGTGCATTTCCCCACTTATTAACAACGGTGAGAACCCAAGGGCTCTCTGGGCCTTTCTTTCTTTAGAGAAAAAAGAATGACATCTCATCCTTGCTTAGCTCATCCTTTCACAGAATGACATCTGAGCTGGTCCTGACGGGTAAGTCAGTTATCACCAGGAAGAGAAGTTGCCTCAATTGAGGGAACACGACTATTAGGGAGTAATGTGCAGTTGGAGAGTAGGGTTCTTGGGGTAGGAGCGAGACTGCAGACCTCAGGCCCACACTAAACTAGGTTTCTATCACCAGACTACTGAGATAATTGATCACTTAGGACTTTCAGATCCAGAGCACTTCCAGATTCATTCATTGTTTACATTGATTACATTCCTTTAGGAACTTTGTGAGAATGCAGCAAAAGGGTCCCTAGCCTGTCAGGTAACCAGATAGCTTATGACTACTACAAGGGACTCTAATATTAACTTTTTTTCTTTTTTTTTTTGAGATAGGGTCTTACTCTGTCACCCAGGCTGGAGTACAGTGGTGTGATCAGGGCTCGCTGCAGCCTTGATCTCTCAGGCTCAGGTGATCCTCCTACCTCAGCCTTCCAACTAGCTGGGACTACAGGTACACACCACCACGCCCGGTTAGTTTTTCTATTATTATTATTTTTTATATAGATATGGGGTCTCCCTGTGTTGCCCAGGTTGGTCTTAAACTCCTGGCCTCAAGCATCCATCTACCGACCTTGGCCTCCCAAAGTGCTGGGATTATAGGCATAAGCCACCACACCTGGCTTTCATTCACTTTTTTTTTTTGGAGACAAAGTCTTGCTCTGTCACCCAGGCTGGAGTGCAGTGGTGCAATCTCGGCTCACTGCAGCCTCTGCCTCTCGGGTTCCAGTGACTCTCCTGTCTCAGCCTCCTGGATAGCTGGGATTACAGGCACACACCACCATGCCCAGCTAATTTTTGTATTTTTAGTAGAGATGGGATTTCACCATGTTGGTCAGGCTGGTCTTGAACTCCTGACCTCAGGTGATCTGCCCGCCTCAGCCTCCCAAAGTGCTGGGATTATAGGCATGAGCCATTGCAACTGGCCTCTCATTCACTTGTTTACAAAATCAAAAAACAAAAACAAAACATTAAAAACAGGGTAATGAGCAATAATTCCTAGAGTAGGGTATCATAAATCACCATTAAATAGTATTATAAAAACCAAAAATAAACTCCAGATATTTACAAATGGCTTTATTATACAGCAGTGGCACATTGCTTAGTGGTTAAGGACACCAGCACTAGAGTCAGACTGCCTGGGTCCAAGTCCTAGCTCTTCTACTTGTTACCTACACAACTCTCATCAATTACTGTCCTTTCCATTGCGCTAAAACTGAATTTTTTGACTCGGGGAAGATTAAAATGAAGATAAACTCAGTTGAGTGATCTGACTATATTTCATTATTTCTAGTATCTGTTATAGGTTCTCTCTGACCCAAGAAAGTTGGCCCAGCACAGTGACTCATACCTGTAATCCCAGCACTTTGGGAGGCCAAAGCGGGAGGATCATTTGAGGTCAGGACTTCGAAGCCAGCCTGGCTATCATGGTGAAACCTTGTCTCTACTGAAAATACAAAAATTAGACAAGCCTGTTGGCGTGCACTGAAGTCCCAGCTACTTGAGAGGCTGAAGCAGGAGAATCGTTTGCATAGAGAAGGCAGAGGTTGCAGAGCCCAGATTGAGCCACTGCACTCCAGCCTGGTGACAAGAGGGAGACAGTCTCAAAAAAAAAAAAAAAAAAGTTTCTCTCCAACATTTTACATCTCTGTTTAATCCTCAGATAGGATAGAAAGCTCATTAGGAACCCTGTGAATAACTCTGCTGGAACCAATGTGGGCACATGCCCTGTCCAGCAGGTTGTGTGATTAGATACACAGACCAACAAATAATTAATATAATTACCCAGGTTAGTATATTTATTAGGTAAGAAATTAGTCTTCGATGTTATAAATGTTCATTTCACGCCTTCCATTCACAAACATATAACCTGCTCATCTTACTCATATCTAGGCTCTTCATTCATTATTTCTTACAGGAGTCAAAATCATCTTTCCAAGCATCCTTTTGATTTAATCAACTTCACTTCTATGCTATGGTGCCTCCATAGTCTGCTAGAGCTCATTAAAACCCAATCTACTTAAGCAGAAAATGCAGAAATCTAAAAGAGATATTTAAAAATAAAATTCGATATGGGATTCAGTGTCCTTCACCAATACTAAAGTTCCCATACCCTACTCTACCTGAGTATATGATTATCATCATTATTATTTTCTGAATTCCACCTCTAAAAATAAATGTGATCTGAGTCACACTGTTCCCAAAAATCTTGTTTTAGTGCTTCAATTAAAAGCCTACTGCAACTGTTAGTCTGGAACAGAACATACAAAGATTTGCACAGAGAAAATGCTGCCAAAGTTCTGGCTTTTCACCTGCTCTACTGTTGGGTGTCAAATTCATGACATTTCGCCCCCAAATTTGGTAGGAGGGTATGAATATCCATTTCATGGTAGAAATGGCAACAAACCTTTTGTCTTCAACCTCCTCTCTTCATATGTTAGGAAACATATCATGCCTCTGTCAACTTTGAATCATAAGTCTGAAGGGCTCATGGGGAGAAACTGTCGAAAACCTTTTAAAGTTTAAATATCATTTATTTCCTAAGTAGAGCTGAATTCTGCCCAGGAGTCCTTTTTCTGGTCCTTTTGCAACCCCCTATTTTGTTCCATGAGGTTTCCAATTATTTCTCAAATTCTTCAACTCCCTCGTCCACTTAAGCTACTGGATTTTGGTAGATGGCCTGATTTCCTACTTCAAAGATGAGTTGATCAGGCTTGAATTTTCTCAGTTCCTCTCCCACCCCTGCCCCACACACTCTTTTTTAAATCTGTAGAGATTCCCCTATATGAGCTACCATTTTCTTGGGCTAAGAGGTGTCTTTTTCCCGTCCTAACAGTGAACCTGCACGGAAAGACTCCAGCTTCTCTACTGTCTCTTCAATTTCCCCTCTACTTGCTCTCTTCTTTTTCTTACAAACATGCTGAAATCTAAAATCTCATCCTAAAAATAGAAACAATAAAAATGAACCCTTTTCTAAATCAGCTTTTGCCTCAAGCCACCACACTTATTTCCTTTCTCCCCTTCACCATCAAACTGCTCAAGAAACTAAATCTACACTTGCTCCTTTATGTCACTGCCTATTTCTGTGCACCAGATTGTTGATAGTAGGTTTTCCCACCTACCAATCCATCTCATCAGTTGATACCCTCCTCCATATCCCTTTTTAGCTCTCTTCATCTCTAACAAATTGTATGAATGTCTCCCAGCCAGGCTGTTTCTCCTGTAGCCCAGCTTCCATACAAGTATCTTTATAAATACAAATCTGACCCTGTGTCCCCTCTGCGTATTCACTTGGTAAAGTCCAGACTACTTAGCCTCGCACATAAGGCCCTTTGCTATCTGGCACCAACACTGCTCATCTCTTAGCACTCCCATCTCTGCTCTAACCTCCTATACTTGCTTTTCCTAAAATATGCCATGCCCTTTCAAACCCCTGTGTATTTATACTCCCCTCTACCTGTGTAGGGATTTCCTTCCCAGCACAATATCCTCCACATTCAACCCAAAAGTCACTCCATGTATGGTCTCCCTTATTCACTCTTAGATTGCGTATTGTTATTAATAAAATAGAGATGAGGTCTCACTATGTTGCCCAGGTTGGTCTCAAAATCCTGGGCTCAAGCAGTCCTCCCATCTTGTCCTCCCACAGTGCTGGGATTACAGGCATGAGCTACCACGCTCAGCCTTGTCTCTGAGATTGTCACTTACTAAGAGACATTCTTCCCTGCTTTAGTTTTCCCTTTTAGAAGAAGAGGCTGGTATCCTCTTGAAAGTTCTGTAAAGCATTAAAGATGATCCTCAGCCGGGCACAGTGGCTCATGCCTATAATCCCAACACTTTGGGAGGCCGAGGTGGGCAAATCACCTGAGGTCAAGAGTTCGAGACCAGCCTGACCAACATGGAGAAATCCTGTCTCCACTAAAAATATATAATCAGCTGGGCATGGTGGCACATTCCTGCAATCCCAGCTACTCGGGAGGCTGAGACAGGAGAATCACTTGAACCCTGGAGACGGAGGTTGTGGTGAGCTGAGATCACGCCATTGACTCCAGCCTGGGCAACAAGAGCGAAACGCCGTCTCAGGAAAAAAAAAAAAGATCCTCAATCCTCTGACCAAGACAGGTCAAATGAGGAGAAATAGGTGTTTGGTTTGAGTTGTCAACCGAATTCACTGGCCACTCAAGCACTCACATAATGATCATTAATGTAAATTAGTTCCACAGATAGTACAGTCCTCTGGTTCAATGATTGATTTTCAATCAAGGATAGCATTTAATGGGTGTTGGACAGTCCTGCTAAACCTCCTACAATGTGCATAATAAAGAATTTTCCCTACCAAAAATAATTCCATATAAGGGTATATTTTAGAAATGAGAAATTTCCCCTCCTAATAACTCCCTCCAGTCTAAGGTAAAGCCAACTTTCAATTTTTCAGGAGGTATTTGTAGACTTTTAGCTCTCTATTTCCCTTTCAGCTTTCTGCTCATATTTGGGCCACTTCACAGCTTGCCAGCAACTTCCCAAAGAATGGGAGGAACTCAGATCAGTGGTGAAAGCACAGTCCTTTAAGATTTTCTTCATGTTCTGGAATTGTTTGTTAATGATTAACTAAATTTTGAGACTAGATGTGAATTCCGTTTATCCATGTTATCCCCATGTCTACTTCATTTCTTTAGGGAAGCAGATAAAAAACTGCAGTATACATACCATGTACATATCACCCATATAGAGACACATATTGATTTATTCTTTACCTAAAAACAGGAATTGAAGCCATGAAGCCTAAAATAATAAACCCAGGGCCCAAAGTGAGACAAAGACAGAAATAGCTTAATTCTTTGAACTTATACCTTTGCATTTTTGTCCAGCCAACTTAGCTGGTTAATCTCTATGTGTTAGACCGAGTTTGACTTTCCCCTTCTTTTGAAAAATTTAAGTCCCAGGGATATAGGGTTCTTTGAAACCCCAGGGTTATCTGACAAATTACTGTACCACATACAGAAAGTAGTTTTCATACACAAAGCACAATGTTTTTCCTATTATTCTGTTATTTATGTCATTTTAAAATTCATTGAAATAATTTTTTTTTTTTTGAGATGGAGTCTCTTGCTCCTTTACCCAGGCTGGAGTGCAGTGGTGCAATCTCGGCTCACTGCACCCTCCGCCTTGGTTCAAGCGATTCTTCTGCCTCAGCCTCCCGAGTAGCTAGGACTACAGGCGTGTGCCACCACACCTGGCTCATTTTTTGCATTTTTAGTAGAGATGGGGGTTTCAACATGTTGGCCAGGATGGTCGTGATCTGACCTCGTGATCCACCCACCTCGGCCTACCAAAGTGCTGGGATTACAGGTGTGAGCCACCATGCCCAGCCCTTCATTGAAATAACTTAAAGGCATAAAAAAAAAATGTGGATAAAATATGGAGAGAGGCTTTCATTCTCTGGAAAATACTAATTTGATCCAAAATGCAATGAAATGGGAACACTGTGATTTTTTGTTTTTGTTTTGAGACAGGATCTCACTCCCGTAGCCCAGGCTAGAGTGCAGTGGCACAATCTTGGCTCATTGCAGCCTCAAACTCCTGGACTCAAGCAATCCTTCTGCCTCAGCCTTCCATGTACTAGGACTATAGGCATGAGCCACTATGCCCAGATACATAAATTTTTTTTTAAGAGATGGAGTCTTACTGTGTCGCCCAGGCTTGAACTCCTGGGCTCAAGCAGTCTGCCTGCTTCAGCCTCCCAAAGTGCTGGGATTACAGACGTGAGCCACTGTGCCTAGCCCAATCGCTGTGGTTTAAAGCAGAGCAGATTTGTGTACTGACGATTAAAGGCATCCATAAAATAAAATTTTAAAAGCATAGAAAGTAAATTCTGCATTTCTTGATATGGTTCTCTTTCAGTAATGGAATTTAAATATATAAATATACAGGTTTAAGTAACTCAAAAGAGGCATTATATAATTATTAAAAGAGGTATTATCCAATTATTATTTTAAAGAATAATAAGTACTCTGGTAATATAAATTATCATGTCAGGTTCCCTACATCAGAGTTAATACAGGACAATGAGATAAAAGAGGACAGTTTGGAGAAACAAAAAATTGTTTTTCCTACCAATAGCTCTGGAGACCGACAGACTTCCATTCACCCTCCAGGCACCAAACCAGACTACGCAACCTCCAAGGGCCTCAATTCGTTGCTTTTCATCCTAAACAGCAATGCAATAAAAAGAAGCAAATAACTGGATTCAGGATTTATTAATCTACTTTAACAGTAAACAACAGATATAATACTTATCTGCTCATGAAAAGGTTCTCCTTGTTTCTCTCATTGGAGGGTGGGCACAGTTGCTGATAGCAATAATTGTAATAATTGTAGCAATAATTGTAATATTAAGTGGCTGGGCGCAGTGGCTCACACCTGGAATCTCATCACTTTGGGAGGCCAAGGCAGGTAAATCACGAGGTCTGGAGTTTGAGACCAGCCTGGCCAACACGGTGAAACCCCATCTCTACTAAAAATAGAAAAAATTAGCTGGGCATAGTGGCAGACGCCTGTAATCCCAGCTACTTAAGGAAGTTGAGGCAGGAGAATCGCTTGAACCAGGTAGTTGGAGGTTGCAGTGAGTCAAGATTGCACCACTGTACTCCAGCTTGGGTGACAGAGTGAGACTTCATCTCAAGAAATAATAATTATTATTAAGTGAATCCTGGCTGGGTGTGGTAGCTCACGCCTGTAATCCCAGCACTTTGGGAAGCCAAGGTGGGTGGATCACCTGAGGTCAGAAGTTCAAGACCACCCTGGCCAACATGGTGAAACCATGTCTCTACTGAAAATACAAAAATTACCCGGGCATGGTGGCGTGTGCCTGTAATCCCAGCTATTAGGGAGGGTGAGGCAAGAGAATCGCTTGAACCTGGGAGGCAGAGGGTGCAGTGAGCCGAGATTGCACCATTGCACTCCAGCCTGGGCAACAAGAGTGAAACTCCGTCTCAAAAAAAAAAAAATTAAGTGAATCCTAATCAATAACTAGAAAATCTAAACTAATAACTAGAGCATGGGCTCTATTAAAATAGACCATACTTACCTCTCTGTCAGGTTTGTGTGGCTTCATTAGTTCGACAGCTTGGCCCTTTCTCACAAGCATAACCTGGGAATCACCCACCCAGGCCACGTGTAGCATGTTGCCTCTGATGAAAGTTACCACTCCTGTGGTCCCACATCTTAAGCTCTGAAAATAGTTTAAATAAAACCAGATTCAGTGAAAAGAAACAGATACTACACTCTTATTGAGAAGCAATTTATAATTAATGTAAGCTTTTCAGCTGGGAGCTACACTATTGATAATGGAATTTCACAAATACACAATAATTCAAATGTCTCAATGCATTTTTACATACATGTATTTATGTGTATATACACACATACGTCCACCTGATCTGTGATATGCAAGGCGGGGATGATTATTAATTCCACTTTATTTTTTTATTTTATTTTTTTATAATCAGTCTCCGTAGAGACTGTCAAAAATTGCCAGTGCCGACTGTATTGCAAGTCATCACGGCGGGGTATTGGGAAATGTTTTCAATTAGCAATAATCACGCCTCGGATAAACCTCATTGGCTATGATACTGTGCAAAGCTTAATTCCACTTTAAATACCAATTAGAAAACTATGGCAGGTTATGTGACTTGCCCAAGGGCAGGTAACTAACTGATTAGTACATAAAACAGAATGGAAATTCTTTTTCCTCCCAGTCAAGCACCAAATCCCCTATACAAATCCTCAGGGCAAAAATATCTATATTCTGCTCTCCATTTCATTACTGACATCCTATTTGTTCAGTGAGAGTGTCCTAGCTGTACAAAATGATATATAAAACATCTGACTGGTACACAACAAGTGCTCTAATCTCCGGAAATTAAGCTAAGGAGCCAAGAGACAGCTTACGTTCCCTGGAGTACTAAGATGCTTGTACTTTTAAAAAATATCCTCCCTACCAATATTTTTAGGGGCCTTTGCTTTTGGAACACTGCATAAAGAACAAACAGCCTGGAATCTCACTGCAGTAGCTACCACTGTACTTAAAGCTCTTGATCCTACTATACGAAAATGACATCCCCGTTTGACATGAGTCACCATCAAACGAGCATGACTTTCTGTTACTAAGGACCTGGCCTAAATTAGAACCAGTGCGTCAGGGGTGGTAAAAGGCCTCTTGTATCCAATGAGAAAAACAACTTCTCATTTTCCCTATATAGGGAAAGTTTGTTATAAATCCTCACCCACCAATAAAATGTCTTCCCACACAGAATGTTCAAAAACTCAACCCCCTAGAACACGTGATAAAGACACTTTAGTGCATATGCCCCGGAGAGAACAGGAGGCAGGGCTGCTTCACAACAGGAATAGCTGCTTTCTTCCCAGCAGTTAGCAGCACATGGAAGAATAAGGAGGAAAAAAGGGGCTGCTGAGACAAACCTATATTATTTAGAACTATTGGCAGAACTGAGAGACACCAGGGTCACTGATGAAACAAATGAGATAAACATGGTCAGAAAAAAAAACATAATTTTGAGAAGACAGAGAAAAAAGAATAGAGGATGAAGAAGACAGAGTGATTCTCTTTGTTTCACATTGGTGATTACAGGTCACCTCTCAGGGGCCCGCTCTTGTCCTCAACTCAGATGATGAAAGCCCACAGCTTAAAGAGAGGCAGAGCCAAGCAGAATGCAGGTCCTCAAGAGACTGGGAGCTCTGAGGTCAAGCGCGGCTTTATTCTCCAGCCCCACCTCTTTGTGTGGACTCTACTGGATACTGTTGGATTTGCATATTAATCCAAACTTAGAGGAGGGGAGAGATAAAAAATAATTCTCTTTCTTAATACCAAATAGGTCTGAATTATTGTTTTATTAATTCCAAGCCCCATTATTGCTGGTAGCATTAATTATGCTATCAAAAAAATGGATTAAATGATTACCCTGATCTTTCCAAGTCCTTTCTTTTTTCTTTTTTTTTTAAGATGGAGTCTCACTCTGTCAGCCAGGCTGGAGTGCAGTGGCGCAATCTTGGCTTAGTACAACCTCCACCTCTTGGGTTCAAGTGATTCTCCTGCCTCAGCCACCTGAGTAGCTGGGACTATAGGCGTGTGCCATCACGCCCAGCTAACTTTTTGTATTTTTCATAAAGATGGGGTTTCACTATGTTGGCCAGGCTGGTCTTGAACTTCTCACTTTGTGATCCGCCCGCCTCAGCCTCCCAAAGTGCTGGGATTACAGGCGTAAGCCACTGCACCTGGCCTCCAAGCCCATTTTAAAAAGAGTTAATGTTTCCATCCTGGCCAACATGGTGAAACCCTATCTGTACTAAACACAAAAAATTAGCTGGGCGTGGTGGTGCACACCTGTAGTCCCAGCTACTCGAGATTGAGGCAGGAGAATCGCTTGAACCCAGGAAGCGGAGGTTGCAGTAAGCCAAGATTGCACCACTGCACTCCCGAGCCTGGCGACAGACCAAGACTCCATCTCAAAAAAATAAGTTAAGGTTTAAGTCACAGGGCAGGTCTTATTTTCTGTATCTATTTCTGTAATTACTTTTAAAAATTAAAAATTATTTTCTTTCTATTCACCCCCCCTTTACAAAACCAATATAGAATACTATAGTTAATTATACTGTAGTTAATTACGTACCAATATCCAGAATGATAATTAACTTTTTTAACTTTTAGACCTTAATATAGAGCCCTTGCCATTCATTCAAAGTAAAAAACTTAGGTCTAATTAACCTTAGCAGTGTAGCACAGGAGCTCTGACTTTTCTTCCAGGAAGAGAAAAATCAGCTCAAGGATCATCTAAGGATTCACCTTCTCCAAGAGAATTTTCCCTCAAGAGATACACAGCAAAACACTGCCTACCCATTTAGAGCCAAATGTATGGAAGTAATCCCAGTTTCTGTTTCTTTTTTAGACCATTGTTTTATTCACCATATCCAAATCTTGTCAGCAAGAGTCTGCTTAGAGATGGTCCTGGTGTGAACCTGACAAGCAATGGTGAATAAAAGAAAGATGAAACTCACCTGCCAAATCCAGCAATTATTACAGAAATGAATCCAGAAAATTACAGCTTGAGACTTTCTATATAGTACATCATTGTACCCCCTGAAACTTCCTGAGAAGGAAATTAGAACTACAACAGAATCCAATACTATGAGTCAAGAATACAATTTGGATAGTGTCTGCCCCGAAAGAGAAAATCTAAATAGCCCTTTAACCACACAGACTAAGTTGAGCTCAGCTAGTGCAATTCTAGCTGGAATTTGTGAGAAAGGGGCATACCTCCCTGGCTGCTTTCTGTACAAACCGCTCATCAGTGACCCGGAAGGCCCTGCACAGGGCCTCAGCAGGATCATGGGGGAACATCTCCTGGCGGACTAAGTTAACGTGGAGGTGAATGGAGGCATAAATGGCAGCATCAACTCCTCCATGGCCATCAAATACTGCAAAGTAAGCTTGTTCTTCCTGGTCCTGTCAACAGAAACAGAACAGTTAAGGGAGTTGGGTATAGCATGATTCAAATGAACCAATCTCCTGGCATCATTGTTGCCCATCCTTTCTCCTCCACTGCATTTGTCATTCGGAATAATGAGACTAAATGTTTTCCTTCTCTAACATGCCTGATCAACTGCTGAAATACCTGCAATATTAGAGCATCTGTGTTTACACACCAGAACACTGGAACACGTCATACCCAATTAGCTCAAGCTGAAGTGCCCTCTCTCTCCTTGAAAGTTGTTGTCTTGTACCATGGAAACCACCCACGTACATTTGCTTCAAAATTGCTGTTACAAGTTGAGGAAGGGGGAATAGGGAGGGCATGAGAAGGAATTGAACAAAAGCAGCTCTAGATTGAGTGATTTTTTTTCAAAATGAAAGTTCTTTAATAGCAAAATTAGAACCTGAGAACAATAGAAAATAACTGGTCTTCCGGCACAAGGGCAATTAAATTCAAGTTTAAGATATATAAAGATATGAAAGCATAAACATGCTTCAAAACTATAATATGTTCTTCATAAATCATTCCCAGTCACACTGCATTCTCACCATAAACAGCATAGCATCTCTAAACTAGTTTACCAAACTTGAACCACATCAGATGCTCAAATGCCCTGTGTGGCTGACCACTTTGCCTCGCCCCATGATCTAAGATTTTAGTTTCACATTTCCTTGCAAAGGCAACTGCCAGTGGGGGGATCTTCCAATCCTGTGCTTTATCTTGACAAAAAAGGCCTAATCATAAGATGCCATATCAACCATTAAGTAGTTTGCTGCTTTATCATCTGCTCAAGTGTTTAAATCTCAGCTCTGTCTCACTTAAGAGATCTGTGACAACTGAACTGGCACTGAGTCCTGAGCTCCCTTCAGGCAACAGTACGTAATGACTTTCGTTTGCAAGTCTTTTGAGTTCTTTTTCTTAGGCTCTAGGAGCCTTAGAGGAGTCCAGGCCTGTCATTGATTCTTAAGTGAATCACATAATATTCTGTGCTAGTTTTCACATCTGTTAGGCAGGGATGAGTTGCTGTCTCATGGGGATTTGGAAGAGTTATTAAAATAACAAGTATATCTGTACTTTGAAAAAGTTCTTTTTAATTAATTAATTAATTTATTTATTTGAGATAGAGTCTCGCTCTGTTGCCAGGCTGGAGTGCAGAGGCGTGATCTTGGCTCACTGCAACAACCTCCGCCCCCAGGTTCAAATGATTCTTCTGCCTCAGCCTCCTGAGTAGCTGGGACTACAGGCGCATGCCACCACACCCAGCCAATTTCTGTTTTTTAGTAGAGATGGGGTTTCACTATGTTGGCCAGTATGGTCTTGATCTCTTGACCTTGTGATCTGCCCACCTCAGCCTCCCAAACTGTTGGAATTACAGGCATGAGCCACCGCACCCAGCCTGAAAAAGTTCTTATTATTTACTTATTTTTAGAGTCAGGGTCTCACTTTGTCACCCAGGCTAGGGTACAGTGGCATGATCATAATTCATTGTAAGTTTGAATTCCTGTGCTCAAAGGATCATCCTGCCTCAGCCTCCCGAGTAGCTGGGATTATAGGCAAGAGCCACTGCACCTGGCTGAAAAAGTTCTTTTTAAAAGGGTATATTACATTCCCAAAAGTACCAAATATAAATGTCCATAGAATAACCAAAATATTATGAAACCTATGTCTAATACACACATTACAACTAGTTCATTTAGCAACTTTAATGCCATTAAAGACGGATTAAACAACTCTGCAGAAATAATCCTGGCTGGGTCACTTGAGGTCAGGAGTTGGAGACCATCCTGGCCAACATGGTGAAACCCCGTCCCTACCATAAGTACAAAGATTAGCTGGGCGTGGAGGCGCATGCCTGTAGTCCAGCTACTCGGGAGGCTGAGACAGGAAAATCTCTTGAACCTGGGAGGCGGAGGTTGCAATGAACCAAGATTGCGCCACTGCACTCCAGCCTGGCAACAGAGTGAGACTCCATCTCAAAAAAAAAAAAAAAAGGAATAATCCTGACAGAATTTCTGTCTCTGCTAAAGCAGTAATCATTTTTAAACAACTCAAAATAGCACCAGAAGAAACAAAAGGAAGAATTTTTTTTATTTCTTTAAAAAACAAAAAAAGTATAGCTTCTTTTTAAAAAAACTAAAAACATTCACTGATGTTTTCCATATTATAATAATGTATGATAATTCAGACTAATGACAAAGGAAATATAACCAATAATTCCACCATCCACAGATAACCAGTCTTCTCTCTCTCTCTATATATATATCCATATCTATATCTATATATACATATATATATGTAAATGAAATTAGGATCAGAATGTGCATAACATTTTATATCCTACTTTTTGTCATTTTTATTATTGGCATTTCCTCATCTCATTACGATTTATTTGAAGACATTATTTTAAATGGCTTAAAATACACATCTTATATGAACATATCATAGTTATCATTCCCTTTCATGATTTAGATCATTTTCAATTTATTATAAACAATGTTGTAAAAAAAATTTATGTCAAACAAAACATGTCTAAGACTTTTCTGCATTTCTATTTTCTTATAATAAAGAATTAAAAGTGAAATGACCAGAACAAAGAGTATGAAAATTCATTAGGTTCTAAATACGTGTTCCCATATCACTCTCAAAGTGTGTTTCACTATAGCAAGGTGCTCCTTTCTGAGTTAAGACCTTGGGCTGATTTTGAAATTAGGAGGCAAAATAAAAACCAAGTCAACAAACAACAATAATGCCCACAAATATGAGTATAATCTTCAAGAAGGTATAGTGATATAAGGATTATCACACAATCCTTCTGTGTTATATTTGCATGGCCATGGTACTGGAAACAAAGATATCAGCTGATCTATCATAAAATATAAGCACCAATTACCAACCTGCCATCATTGCTGATTAGACCTTGATAGTCAACTAAAATCTAAATTTTCCTGCCAAATAGAGGAAATATTGTGCTTTGTATAAATTACTACATTGTAATTTTTAAGTTATGGACTTGAGTGAAGAAAAGAGGCAAGTGACAGGCAAAGGAAACAAACCTACTTCTGTTTGTATTAACATAATACATTTAATAGAAAAAGAAAAGAAAGATAACAAGAAAATAGTTATTAAGCTGCCAAGGCTCATATGGATCCAATTTGTCAGACACAGAGATTCATGAAATATAATTCCAGCTACCTTCCTATCTCAGAGACCAAGATTTTAAAAAGAAAATCACATGAAATAAAAAAATTGCATCAGCCTTAAATTTTCCTTTTATGTTTGTGTTGCTTCAGCATCATAGTAATGTGAGAACTTAATACCCCATTTGATGATGCTATAGAAATAGCTGCTGCTGCTGCTGCTGCTCTTACAAAACAGCTTTATTGAGATATAATTTTTTTAAATAGTATTTTCTTTTTTAAGAGACAGTCTCACTATGTCTGTCACCCAGGCTGGTCTCGAACTCCTGGTCTCAAGCAATCCTGCCGCATCAGCCTCCCAAAGTGCTGGATTACAGGTGTAAGCTACCGTGCCCAGCCTAATCATTTTCTTTTTTGCTTATATGTTTATAGAATAGCTCTGGAAGGTGATACAAAAGACTGACTACCTTGCCTTCATGGAAGGGAACTGAGTATCTGGGAGACAAGGATAAGAAAGACATTTTAATTTTCCCAATTTTGAACCATGTGAATGCATTACCTATTCAAATAACATAAAATAGTTCCCTTTCTGTTGCAAATTTGTGCCACTTTGCGTTTAGCACTACTCTAATCTACCAGAGATACAATTAGAAATATATCAGAAGTTCTCCTTTTCTAACAGAACCATGAAGGTGTTTGTTTTGTTTTGTTTTTAAAATCTCACTGACTCTCCAGAAGTGCCCTTTACCTCTAGGTTGAAGAGCATATTAAAGTCAGGAATGCAGACATGTTTGTCCTCCATTTTCCTGCGCATGTTTTTGATGGCATGGATTGATGTCTCATAATAAAGCTGGGGTCTCCTGCGGAGGGGGAAGTCTTTCACCCAGCTGCAGCAAATCTCGTGTAGTTTGCTGAAGACAGAACGGGCCAATTTCACTGTCTCAATCTCTGTGAAAGAAACACAGAAACCCCCAATGAAGAGCCTTGTAAAACTGCTTTTCACTTCTCTGCTTGGTAAAGACAGAAGTAGGTCACCTTAGGCAAGTTCCTCCTTAATAGAAGAAATTCATCCTTCTCAAGAAAAATGAAATGTTGCTTCTGAAGAGAGAAAATCACAACCTATCTAATAGAAAATCATCAGCCTGCAGCTGCCACTAAATATTATGTTATGAGGAGAAAACCTCTGGCCAGGGCTGGACCTATTCCTGGCTTGACTTGCAGCCGAACAAGTGCTCTTGCCACACTGCTCCCTAGTTCCCAGCACCAGTTTCTTTTTGGTTGCCTGCTATGGTTATCACCTGGAGAGCCATGCTTAGAAAAATAAGTAGTGATTAACACTGCTTCCATAGTCCAATTAGCTGGGTATACACAGTGTTTATTGGAATATGGAAGGCCTATGAAAACAGCTCACAAACTACAGAAATAAGAAGGGTTTACCTTGCTTACCATTTGTCTTCATTCTCTTTCTTCCTGACTTCTTCCTTTATATCCAATACCCTTTTTTCTCCTATAAATGATCATTTGTAAAATGATAATTTGAATTTGTAAAATTATCATTTGTAAAATGATAATTTGAATTGTGTGTTTGTGTGGGTGTGTGTGTGTGTATATATATATATATATATTTTTTTTTTTTTTTCTTTTTAAATTAAGACAGAGTTTCACTCTTGTTGCCCAGGCTGGAGTGCAATAGTGTGATCTTGGCTCATTGCAACCTCTGCCTCCTGGGTTCAAGTGATTCTCCTGCCTCAGCCTCCTGAGTAGCTGGGATCACAGGTGCCCACCACCATCCCTGGCTAATTTTTTGTATTTTTAGTAGAGATAGAGTTTCACCATGTTGGCCAGGCTGGTCTTGAATTCCTGACCTCAGTTGATCCACCTGTCTTGGCATCCCAAAGTGCTGGGATTAGAGGCGTGAGCCACCATGCTCAGCCTGTCTTTTCTGTTTAATGTATTTGTTTATTAAAGTTTTAGGCAGTAGTTTAAATAGTTTAGCCAATAGGTTAACAAATGAGTTAAAACTTTTATATTACTCTAAGGAAAAAGGTACCTAAACTCTGTCTATTCGTGTGATCTCAGATAGAAAAAGAGAGAGAGCAACCAGAGAAGCAATACCAACAGGACTCTTGACCCTAAGCCTCCTGCTTCACCTGTGTCTACTGCTTCACCTATTGGATAGAATTGGCGAGCTGACTTCTGAGGCAGACATGTACCCTCAGTAGATGGACAGATGTGTATGCCTTTTCAGCCAACACTGAATGGTACTGAAGAGATTGTATTTCCTATCATTGAACCCTCCACTCAAGGTGTCCTCCACTTAAGCTGAGCTACTGAAATACCAAAGAAAGATTAGGTTTTCTCAGGCCAGTATTTTAGAAGTTCCTCCTACATCTCAGGTAAAAAAAAAAAAAAAATTGAACTTAAGTTTTCTTTTCACTTAACTAAATCAGATATAGCTTGACAGCCTGAGAAAATAAGTGCCAGATGGCAATGGCTACACAGGCCTCCTCCAATCTAGAACACAAATCCCAAAGAAGAGAGAGACTATATGTTCTAGAACAGCCCGGGATGTGGACTCCCAACTTCTCAGGCCTGTCTTTGCCTTAATCTGTGACTACATTTACCTCTTTCCTTATTCAAAATTATTTTTAAAATGACTATATTCAAAAAGTTGATCTGAAGTTTTTCCTCATTTCCTTTTTTTCCTCATTAACATAGCACAGGGTGGTAAATCCTATATCGTGGCTTTGTCTCCTTTAATTTTCTTTTCCCCCTAAGACAGAAATCTTGTTCTGTCACCCAGGCTGCAGTACAGTGGTGTAATCTTGCCTCACTGCAATCCCACCTCCCAGGTTCAAGCAATTCTCCTGCCTCAGCCTCCCAAGTAGCTGGGATTATAGGCACGTGCCACCACGCCCAGCTGATTTTTTGTATTTTTAGTAGAGATGGGGTTTCACCATGTTGGCCAGGCTGGTTTCGAACTGGCTGGTCTTGAACTCCTGACCTTGTGATCTGCCCACCTCGACCTCCCAAAGTGCTAGAATTATAGGCGTGAGCCACCTTGCCTGGCCAATTTATTTTTATTTATTTTTATTTTTTTAATAAGAGGGTCTCTCTCTGTTGCCCAGGCTGGAGTGGAGTGATGCAATCATAGCTCACTGCTGCCTAAAATTTCTGGGGTCAAGCAATCATTCTGTTTCAGCCTCTCAAGTAGCTGAGATCACAGGTACACGCCACCACCCATGGCTAATCAAAAGAAAAATTTTTTTTTCCTGACGAATCCACAAGGAAAAAGAAAAATATATATATAAAAAAAGAATTTTTTTTTTTTTGTAGAGATGGGGTCTCACTATATTGCTCAGGCTCATCTCAAACTCCTGGCCTCAAGTGATCCTCCCACCTCAGCCTCCCAAAGTACTGGGATTACAGGCATGAGCTACTATGCCTGTCCCTACTGTTAGCATTTTTATATAACTGAAAATCAAGGGTAAATTTAAAAGAGAAAAGACAAAGAGCAAAAACAGCCTATGGAGGTATATATAAGAAGAAAACTAAGGCCAAGAGACAATCCAACATTTTGTTTGTTTTGAGCAACTTCAATTTTCATTTAAGCACTAGCCGCCAGAGACTATTTCTTCCAGCCAGCAATTACCTGCTTGTATCACTGCAACCTATCTGGTCTCTGCAGCAGTATAGGCCGCCAAATGCAGACCCTGGGATGGACATGTCCTCATCTGACACAGCCATAACAGAGGATTACGAAACAATCAAGTGAATCCAGAAACTTTCAGGGAGAATGGGGTAGAGTGAAACAACATATTAACTATCAGGATAGTTACCAGATAATAATACAAACTATTATACCATTCTTTGGTTTTTATATTACTCTTATTATATAGATCTGCACTGTCCAGTACAGTAGCTATTAACTACATGTGGTTATTTAAATTAATCAGTAGGGTGCAGTGGTCTCAGTGTGCCTGCTGCCCCAGCTACTTGAGAGGCTGAAATGGGAGGATTGCTTGAGCTCAGAAGTTTGAGGCTGTAGTATGATATGACTGTGCCTGTGAATAGCCACCACTGCACGCCAGCCTGGCCAACATAGCAAGAGCCCCATCTAAAAAAGTAAGTTAAAATTAAATAAAATTTAAAATCCGTTTTTTGGTCATATTAGTTATATTTCTTTTTCTTTGAGACAGTCTTACTCTGTTGCCCAGGCTGGAGTGCAGTGGCACAATCTCGGCTCACTGCAACCTCCACCGCCCTGGTTCAAGCGATTCCCCTGCCTCAGCCTCCTAGGTAGCTGGGACTACAGGTGCATACCACCACACCTGGATAATTTTTTAATATTTTTTTAATTTTAAAATTTATTATTATTATTATTTGAGACAGAGTTTCACTCTTGTTGCTGAGGCTGGAGTGCAGTGGTGCAATCTGGGCTCACTGCAACCTCCATCTCCTGGGTTCAAGTGATTCTCCAGCCTCAGCCTCCAGAGCAGCTGGGATTACAGGCGCCCACCACTATGCCCAGCTAATTTTCTCCATTTTTAGTAGAGATGGGATTTCACCATCTTGACCAGGCTAGTCTTGAACTCCTGACCTCAGGCAATCCTCCCACTGCGACCTTCCAGAGTGTTGGAATTACAGGCATGAGCCACTACACCCAGCCTATTATTTTGTATTTTAGCAGAGACAGGGATTTTCACCATGTTGGCCAGGATGGTTTCAATCTCCTGACCTCATGATCCACCCACCTCAGTCTCTCAAAGTGTTGGGATTACAGGCGTGAGCCACTGCGCCTGGCCAGATTAGCTATATTTCAGTTGCTCAATAACCACGTGTGGCTAATGGCTGCCACATTGGGCAACACAGATAGGGAGCATTTCCATCACTGCACTCTCTATTGGACAGAGCTGATATAGACAGATTAAATTGGTTAGAGGAAGTAATACCAGTTTCCTCTAACATTTGGTAAATCATTAGATCTGTTCATACCACTCCCAGTTGCTCCTTCCCATGTGTTCCCATTATACTTTGTTCATACTGTCTATTAAAGCTCTAAACCACTTTTGGTACTAATAGATAACATTTATTAGGCTGGGCACGGTGGCTCATGCCTGTAATCCCAGCACTTTGGGAGGCCGAGGTGGGCAGATCACAAGGTTAGGAGTTCAAGACCAGCCTGACCAACATGGTGAAACCCTGTCTCTAAAAACAAAACAAAACATTTATTGAGTATTTGCTATATTCTATGCCTCTAGAACATTTCACAAATAGGTAAAATCATTCTTAATCCTAGGTCTGTCTGACTCCAAAGTCCATGTTCTTCATCTCCAAATTGGACTGCAGATAGACTGTGTTAATTGCCTTTGACAAACCATTGCATAGTACCTAGCAGATAGCAGGGCCTCATTACATGCTTGTTGAAAAATAAATATGCAAACTGCTATATAAATTAAATAAACATTTATATGCTTCTTGACTGTGTTCTGCTTCACTCATCTTAGAATCTATTTCTATAAGTTACTCTAAGTTACCATAACTTTAAAATGTTTTAATATCAGGAGGACTAGTTTTCCTACCTATTACTCTTAATTTTAAAGGATGTCACTTGGGTAGTTTTATGTTTATTTTTCCAGGTGAACTTTCTAAACATTTTGACAAGTTTGGGCAGAAAAACCTGTTGCTATTGTGTTGGATCACATTGAATTTGTAGATTTGGAAAAAACATATATCATTTTCATAATGAGTCTTTTCTAAAAAAAAATTATATTGTTTTTCAAACTTAAATCCTTTTTATGTTGCTCAATAGAGTTTTAATATAAATCCTTCATATTTCTTAATTTATTCCTGGTTATTTATTTGCCATTTTGAATCAGATTTTGTTTTGTTGTAATTATTTTTCTTTTCTTTTTCTTTTTTGAGATGGAGTCTTGCTCTGCAGCCCAAATTGGAGTGCAGTGGCGCGATCTCATTTCACGGAAACCTCCACCTCCTGGGTTCAAGGGATTCTCATACCTCAGCCTCCCGAGTAGCTGGAATTACAAGGGCACACCACCACGTCTGGCTATTTTTTTTTTTTTTCAGACAGTGTCTCATTCCATTGCTAGGTGCCAGACCTGAGTGCAGTGGCACGATCTCAGCTCACTGCAACCTCTGCCTCCCGGGTTCAAGCAATTCTCCTGCCTCAGCCTCCCGAGTAGCTGGGATTACAGGCGCGCACCACCACGCCCAGCTAATTTTTGTATTTTTAGTAGAGATGGAATTTCACCATTTTGGCCCGACTGGTCTTGAACTCCTGACCTCAAGTGATTCACCCACCTTGGCCTTTCGAAGTGCTGAGATTACAGGCATAACCCACCAGTGCTGGCCAGAACTTTAATTGTTATTTAAAACTAGCAAACATTGCTCTTTCTTCCAGTAACATTTCCTTCTTTCTTTACTCTGAGACCTTGTGATTTAGGTTCAGCCAGGTAGAGAATCCCACTCCTTTGGCCACAGTGATTAGTTCAGGAATGGGAAACCATCCAAGTTGGGCCAATTAGAGTAAATCCTGTGGCTTACGTAAGAACAACTGAGAAAATCTACTCTTGTTTTCCTGCTCAACTTGAATATGGACAGATGAAGACCTGGGTTCCTAGCAAGTCATACTGCTACCTCATGGAGCCTGAAAATGAAATCAAAATGAAAGAAAGTACAGCTGAGAGTTGGAGAAATGACAGATCCTGTTGAGCTCATTTGAAGCCTTGAATCTACGTGTGTATCTCTTATTCTGGAAGACAGTCCATGCATTCTGTTTTGCTGAGGACAACTGAAGCTGTGTTTGTAGTCATGTACAACTGACAAATTCTAGAATATACATTAAGCATAAATGTGGCATCCAAGATATATCCATCTAGGCCTACTTTACAAAGAATATTTTAGAAATTAGGAATATTAAGTTTTATCAGATGTTTCTTTCGGCATCTTTAGAGATTATTTTTCTTTTGCCCTATTAATAGATGAGTTCTGCTATAGACTTCCCAATATTTTGTCCTTGATGTTTTTTATTCACTGCTGTTTCCCCAGTATAATAAGCATCTACAGTAGGCCCTAAATAAAACATTCACTGAATGAATTAACTGCTGTACTCAATATTCAAATATTTTATTTAAGATTTTTTTTTTTTTTTTTTTGCGATGGAGTCTTGCTCTGTTGCCCAGACTGGAGTGCAATGGTATGATCTCAGCTCACTGCAACCTCTGCCTCCTGGGTTCAAGTGATTCTCCTGCCACAGCCTCTCGAGTAGCTGGGATTACAGGCGCCTGCCACCATGTCCAGCGAATTTTTGTATTTTTAGTTGAGATGGGGTTTCACCATGTTGGCCAGGCTGGTCTGGAACTCCTGATTTCAGGTGATCTGCCCGCCTTGGCCACCCAAAGTGCTGGGATTACAGGCATGATCCACCATACCTGGCCTACTTAAGTTTTTTTATGTTGATCACTAAGACAGGTCTCTCATTTCCTTTTTTAGTCTTGGGTAGATTTTGGTATCAGTGTTATGCAAATTTTCCTTCTTTTTCTGTGCAACTGGAGCATTCATTTTAAAAAGGATTGGGGCCAGGCACAGTGGCTTATGCCTGTAATCCTCTGGGAAGCACAGGTGGGTGGATCACTTGAGGTCAGGAGTTCGAGATCAGCCTGGCCAACATAACAAAACCTGTCTCTACTAAAAATACAAAAATTACCTGGGTGTGGTGGTGCACACCTGTAATCCCAGCTACTCAGGAGGCTGAGGCAAAAGAATTGCTTGAACCCAGGAGGCAGAGGCTGCAGTAAGCCGAGATTGCGCCACTGCACTCCAGCATAGGCAACAGAGCAAGATTCTGTCTCAAAAAATAACAAATAAATATATAATTTAAAAAAATAAAAAGCATTCGAATTATCTGCCTTTCTTTGATCACCTGAAAATGTTCACCTCACCTGTAGAGTCACCTACTCCATGGCCTTTTGGGGGACAGTTCCTCGATAATTTTCTCAATCTCTTTCTTCTTAAACTTTGTTAATTTATTTAGTTTTTTCTAGAAAACATCCAGGTTTTCAAATTTACTTACAAAAACTTTTTATCATTCTTTAATTTCCTCTGTATTAGTGATCATTTTCCCTTCTTGTTTTTAATTTTTACAGTAGGCTGGGCTTAGAGGCTCATGACTGCAAACCCAGCACTTTAGGATGCCAAGGCAGGAGGATCACTTGAGCCCAGGAGTTCAAGACCAGCCTGGGTAACATGGCAAGATCCTGTCTCTACAAAAAATACAAAAATTAGCTGAGCATGGTGGTGCATGCCTCTAGTCCCAGCTACTCATGAGGCTGAGTTGCGAGGATCGTTTAAGCCTGGGAGGTAGAGGCTTCAGTGAGCTGTGATCATGCCACAGCCCTCCTGGGTAACAGAGTGACACCCTCTCTCTCAAAATAATAATAATACTAATTTTTACACTGTGATATTTCAAATTGTTTTTTTGGGTTGTTGTTTTGTCACTGTTTGAGACAGGGTCTCACTCTGTTGCCCAGGCTGTAGCACATAGCTCACTGTAACCTTAAACTCCTGGGCTCAAGTGATTCTCCTACCTCAGCCTACTAAGTCGCTGAGACTACGGGTGCAAGCCACCATGCCCAGCTAATTTTTAAATTTTTTGTAGAAATAGTGTCTCACTATATTGCCCAGGCTGGTTCTCAAACTCCTGGCCTGAAGTGATCCTCCTGCCTTGGCCTCCCAAAGCACTGGCATTACAGGCATGAGCCATCACACTTGGCCCTCAAATTGGTTTTAGGTTGTCTGGACAAAAGCTGTTATCTACCAAACTAATTTGTACCAAGTGAGATATCCAAGGTCATTTAGCAAACATTCTGTTAGGGATAATGTAAACATGAAAATAACTTTAAGGATTTTTTTTTAAGTCTGTTTTTGGAAACAACCAAGAGGAGAGACAAAAGGCACTTCAGTGAGGACTTTAAGGCAGTGACAGCAGGCCTTATTCAGTACGCTCATTTCCTGCTTTGATGTATGGATAAACACAATATGCCTCATAGAGATTCTCTGTGGTGCAGTTCACACTGAGTGATTTTGGTTAAACAAATAAAGGATTTTCAAATAGTTTAGAATAATAGTAGATCAGTCTGAATCACAGCAGTTGAATGGAGATATTACTAGGTAATCTCTTGAAAAAATAAAAAATCAGAATAACCAATTATGTCCACCAAAAGAAAACCTTTCATTTCACTTTTGCTATCTTTTTTTTTTTTTTTTTTTAAGACAGGGTTTCACCATGTTGGTCAGGGTGGTCTTGAAATCCCGACCTCAGGTGATCCGCCCGCCTTGGCCTCCAAAGTGCTTGGATTACAGGGGTGAGCCACCACGCCTGGCCTGGGATCAAAAGATTCTTCCAAAGTAGGCATGTAGGGCAACACTCTAATCTTTCTAGATTAAGTATTCTCCTTCTGCAGGGAGTAGTGTAAGACATCAGTATATAAATACTTGCTGCTTGAAATGGAAAAATAAAATTAAAAAAGGATGCAAAAAAGTGAAAACTGTCCAAAGTAGCAGTCCACCCCCTCACAGCTGTAAATTACTCATCAGTCATTAATGTCACTGTTCTGAGCTGGAGCTGAATCAGCTGTTACCCTGGCTGGAGTGAAGCAGAATTTAATCTATCTTTTCATTACAAGGCTTTTACCCTATGCATCAGTAGCAGAGGAAATACCAGTACTTTTTAGCAAGAATTCTATTCAACTTGACTCTGGAACAATTTGATTCTAGGTGAATCAGTTTCTCTCAGTAAAAATAAGAAAAGTATTTCCTTCCTTGCCAATTTTCTGTCACAATCTACAGAGATAAAGGAAGAACAGAAATGTTTACTTTTACAGCTGCCTCACATTCTCTGGAATCCAGCTACTCAAATTCATTAATATACGCTTTGCTCCATATATACCATGTTTAAAGGCAAATGCTTTAAATAGAACAAACTGTATGAAATATTAAAATTTCTTAACAATTTTTGAGTAGTAATTCTCTAATTTTTTATTTTTGTGAGACAGAGTCTTGCTCTGTTGCCCAGGCTGGAGGGCAGCTGCGCGATCTTGGCTCATTGCAACCTCTGCCTTCCAGGTTCAAGCGATTCTCCTGCCTCAGCCTCCCGAGGAGCTAGGATTTCAGGCACAGACCACCATGCCCAGCTAATTTTTGTATTTTTAGTAGAGATGGGGTTTCACCATGCTGATCAGGCTGTTCTCAAACTCCTGAGCTCGTGATCCGCCAGCTTCAGCCTCCCAAAGTGCTGGGATTACAGGTGTGAGCCACTGTGCCCGGCCATAATTCTCTAATTTTTATAAAAATATTTTCTTTAGATCTTGTCAAATACATATAAGCCTAAGACAATAAACATGACTTATTTAAGAAATAGAGCCTCATAATTTCCCTGGAAAAGAAATGTACAATGATCTATGCAATTAAATAACATTTGCATATCTATCATAAAGAGTTCTATTTACAAGTAGATATAATTTTTTTTTTTGAGATGGAGTCTTGCTCTGTTGCCCAGCTGGAGTGCAGTGGCATGATCTCTGCTCACTGCAACCTCTGCAGCCTGGGTTCAAGCGATTCTCCTGCCTCAGCCTCCTGAGTAGCTGGGACTACAGGTGTGCACCACCACACCTGGCTAATTTTTTTGTATTTTTTTGTATTTTAGTAGGTGAAACCCTGTGGATGGTCTTGATCTCCTGACCTTGTGATCCACCTGTCTTGGCCTCCCAAAGTGCTGGGATTACAGGCGTGAGCCACTGCGCCCGGTCGATATAAAATTTAATATAATTAGTGAGAAGTTGTGTTGCAACTAATTTCTTGAATATTTGTATCTTTTAACTTGAACTTTTTTTTCTGAGACAGAATCTTGCTCTGCTATCTAGGCTGGAGTGCAGTGGTGCAATTTTGGCTCACTGCAATCTCCACCCCTCTGGGTTCAACCAATTCTCCTGCCTCGGCCTCCCAAACAGCTGAGACTAGAGGTATGCGCCACCATGCCTAGCTAATTTTTCTATTTTTTTTTTTAGTAGAGATGGGGTTTCACCAGGTTGCCCAGGCTGGTCTCAAACTCCTGACCTTGGGTGATCCACCCACCTCGGCTTCTCAAAGTGCTGGGATTATAGGCGTGAGCCACTATGCCTGGCCTAACTTGGATTTTTAAAGGTAAGCTAAACATTTCAAGTAGGTTTTGCTCAAATTCTCCCTCCCTCACTCATTCATCTTTTTTGTTATCTTCACATTCCTCACTTTAATCTTTCCATTCATCTAGGTATCACTTATGACAATCTCCTGTTGCTCCAGTTACCTTCTATATACTACTCTACCTTTTTCAAAATACACTTGTATTTTTCTCCTCTCCCCTCCTTTTATTGATTTGGAAAAAAAATAGCATTTTTTTTCTCCTGCTACCATTATATAAATAACCAGCAGGTAAATGTAATTAGATTAAGTATCTTGGCAGGTACTTTCTGTGGACAACTACACAGAGAAGATTCTAGTATTTTTAAACAAATAATGTAGAAAGGTACTCACCCACAGTCCCTTCTGTGCCATCCATTTCCTTTGGGATATAATGTGCAGAAAGATCACTCTGAAGGACTTCATCTGATGTGGCTCTGGCTAAAGCAGCAGCCAAAAAGGAAGGACAGTTACTGCAAGAAAAAAGATAAAAGGCTATTTTCAGCAAAAGAATTAGGAGGTAATACATTTAACATTATTAATAATTACATATTTTTAAAAATACATATTAATTATAACATTGTCTCAAAACAAAAGTACACCTTTAAACAATATTCAATTAATATTTATTGGGTAGGCACTATTAGCACTGGGTATATACTGATGCATAACACAGACATGGCTCCTTACCTAGTGGAACTAGTGACAGATGACAAACCAATAGGATATAACTTAAAAGCGGGATAAGTTTTATACAGGAAACAAACAGGATACAACAGAGAATAATAAAGAGGGGTACATACTTATTAGATAGAATGGTCAGGAATGCAATATCTTAAAGGATGAAAAAGACTCAGTTATGTGGGAGTGGGAAGTTAGGAGAGAATATTCCAGGCAGAGGGAATAAAATTTATAAAGAACCCTTTTTTTTTTTTTGACTTAGTATCGCTCTTTTACCCAGACTGGAGTGCAGTGTGGTGCGATCTTGGTTCATTGCAATCTCCACCTCCCAGGCTCAAGCTATTTTCCCATGCCTCACCCTCTCGAGTAGTTGGGACTACAGGCGTGCACTAATTTTTGTATTTTCACTAGAGATGGGGTTTTACTATGTTGGCCAGGCTAATCCTGACCTAAGGTGATCCATCCGCCTCGGCCTCCCAAAGTGCTGGGATTACAGGTGTGAGCCACTGTACCCGGTGATACAGGACCTTTTTGAGAGCTTGTTACATGTAAGGAACTGAGAAAACTCAGAGGAAGTGAAGCATAGTGGGTGAGGGGGAAGTGGCACAGAATAAAGTCAGAGTAATAGGCAAAACCAGATACATGGGCCTTTTAGACTATAGTAAGGAATTTGAATTCTCTTCAAAGGGTAATGTGAATTCACAGATTATGAGCAAGAGAGTACTCATAATTGCTCTAGATCAGACATATGAATTAAATTATTGCTTTGACTGCTGTATCAAAGGAAATTAGAAGGGAGCAAGAATGAAGGAGGGTAACCAATAAGGAAGTTGTTATAACCCAGGTGAGAAGAAATATAGAACTTGTTGATGACTGGATGTAGCAGTGAGAGAGGGAGAGAAAATAATTAAGTCTGATCCTGGGTTTTGGTCTAAGCAACTAGGTGAATGGTAGAATCATCTGCCAAGATGGGGAAACCAGGAAAAGAACAAGTTTGTGAAGGAAGTGGGGTAACATAGAAATCGAGTTCATTTTAACATTTTTTAAAAATTAAAGACGGGGTTTCACCATGTTGGCCAGGCTAGTCTTGAACTCCTGACCTCAGGTGATCCACCCGCCTCAGCCTCCCAAAGTGCTGGGATTACAGGCATGAGCCACTACACCCGGCCCATTTTAACATGTTAAGATGAAAATATCAGCTCGGCACGGTGGCTCATGCCTGTAACCCCGGCACTTTGGGAGGCCAAACAGACCCTGTTTCTACTAAAAATACAAAAAAGTTAGCCAAGCATGGTGGTGCACGCCTATAATCCCAACTACTCAGGAGGCTGAGGAAGGAGAATTACTTGAACCCAGGTGGTGGAGATTGCAGTGAGCCAATATCATGCCACTGCACTCCAGCCCAGGCAACAAAAGTGAAAATTCCATCTCAAAAAAAAAAAAAAAAAAAAAGATGGAAATACTTGAGATGTCCTAGTCAAAGTGTCAAATGGTTAACTGGATATTCTAATCAGGCATTTTGAGATGTTATGAAATTTGGAAGTTGCAAACATATGGATGGTATTTAAAGCTATGGAAATAGAAAAGAACTCCCAAACTCAAGCAATTCACCTACCTCAGCATCCCAAATTCCTGAAATTACAGGTGTGAGCCACTACACCTGGCTGACCTGCTGTTTCTGACCTGAGCTGGTTCATACCTCCTTAAGCGACCTGATGGTTCTCTGCTCCTAGAAGGTCACCATATTAATACCAAACTTAGTGTAGACACTGGATTAGCATAGCACACTATAGGCCAGCACTTTTGGACTCAAGCAATCCTCCTGCTGCAGCCTCCCAAGTAGCTGGAACTATAGGCATGAGCCATCAAATGTGGCCCAAAATAATCATCTTAAGAAAATGCAATGAGATACAAGAGAATACATGCAGACCAGTTAACAAAAATAAGAGAAATTCAATAAAGAGGTATCATAAAAAAAGAACCAAACAAGAATCTTAGAGCTAAATAATTCAATGAATGAAATAAAAAAATACAATAAAGAGCTTCAACAGCAGACTAGCCCAAACAGAAGAAAAATTTTTTGAACTTAAAGACACAGCTTTTAAAAAAAAAATCAGGCAGAAAAAAAAGAAAAAATAATGAAAAAAGCCTACAGCACTTATGGGACACCATTAAGGAAACAAATAATTGCATTATGGGCATTCCAGAAGGAGAAGAGAGAAGGTGTAGAAAATATATTTAATGACATAATAAGTGAAAACTTCTCCAGTCTTGTGAGAGAGATGGATATTCAGATCCAGGAAGCTGGAAAGTTCCCAGATAGATTCTACCCAATCTCTAAGGTAACATTACAGTTTAAAAAAAAAAACCTTTTTGGCCGGGCGTGGTGGCTCATGCCTGTAATCCTAGCATTTTGGGAGGCTGAGGCAGGCAGATCACGAGATCAAGATATCGAGACCATCTTGGCCAATATAGTGAAACCCCATCTCTACTAAAAATACAAAAAAATTAGCTGGGTGTGGTGGCACGCACCTGTAGTCCCAGCTACTGGGGAGGCTGAGACAGGAGAATTGCTTGAACCCGGGAGACAGAGGTTGCAGTGAGCCGAGGTCGCACCACTGCACTCCAGCCTGGCGCCCAGTGATGGAGTGAGACTGTCTCAACAAAAAATAATAATAATTAGCCAGGTGTGGTGGTGAGCGCCTGTAGTCCCAGCTACTCAGGAGGCTGAGGCAGGAGAATCGCTTGAACCCAGGAGGTGGAGGTTGCAGTGAGCTGCGATTTTGCCACTGCACCCCAGGTGGGCAACAGAATGAGACTCTGTTTCAAACAAACAAAAGAAATATTAATTGGGCGTAGTGGCATATGCCTGTGGTTCCCAGCTATTTGGGAGGCTGAGGTGGAAGGATCACTTGAGCCCAGGAGTTCAAGGCTGTAGTGAGCTACAACCTCAACATTGCACACCAGCCTGTGTGACAGAAATAGACCCCGTTGGCCGGGCGCGGTAGCTCACACCTGTAATCCCAGCACTTTGGGAGGCCAAGGCAGGCGAATCACCTGAGGTCGGGAGTTCAAGACCAGCCTGACCAACTTGGGGAAACCCTGTCTCTACTAAAAATACAAAATTATCTGGGCGTGATGGCGGGTGCCTGTAAACCCAGCTACTCGGGACGTTGAGGCAGGAGAATCGCTTGAACCCAGGAGGCAGAGATTGTGGTGAGTGGAGATAGCGCCATTGTACTCCAGCCTGGGCAACAAGAGCTACACTCTGTCTCCAAAAAACAAAAAAGACAGCCAGAACACGAAACCCCAAAACCCACCTTACCCAGGGGCAGTGGCGTGCACTTGTACTCCTAGCGACTTGGGAGGCTAAGGTGGGAGGCTGGCCTGACCCAGGAGGTCGAGGCTGCAGTAAGCTATGATTGCACCACTGCACTCCAGCCTGGGTGACAGAGACCCCGTTTCAAAAATAAAAAATACCAAATAAATCTTAGCTTTCTAATAGATGTATGAAGTGGTATCTCCTTATGGTTTGTTTTTCTTTTTTTTTGAGACTGAGTTTTGCTCTTGCTGCCCAGGATGGAGTGCAATGGTGTGATCTCGGCTCACCGCAATGTCTACCTCCCGGGTTCAAGCAGTTCTCCTGCCTCAGCCCCCTGAGTACCTGGGATTACAGGCGCGTGCCACCATACCCATGTAAATTTTTGTATTTTTAGTAGAGATGGGGTTTCTCCATGTTGGTCAGGCTGGCCTCGAACTCCCAACCTCAGGTGATCCGCCCTCCTCGGCCTCTTAAAGTGCTAGGATTACAGGCGTGAGCCACCGTGCCCAGCATCTCCTTGTGGTTTAATTTGCATTTCTTTAACAACTAATGACGTGGGGCATCTTTTCATATGCATATTTGCCATCTAAATGTCCTCTTTGGTGAAGCATCTGTTCAAATCTTTTGCCCATTTTTAAACTGGGATTTTTTTTTTTCTTCTTATTGTTGAGCTCCGTATATATTCTTATATAAAGAATTTTTATTTTGAGAATTCTTTATATATTCTGGGTACACATTCTTTCAGAAAAATGATTTGAAAGTATTTCCTCCTAGCTGGTGGCTCGTCTTTTTATTTTCTTTATGTCTTTTGAAGAGCAAAGTTTTCATTTTGATGAAGTCCGATTCGCTCATTTTTTTTTTCTTTTACAGATTGTGGTTTTGGTGACATAGCCAAGAAACCTTTGCCTAACCCAAGGTCTCAACCATTTCTTTTTCTTTTTTTTTTTTTCCTCCCAAGACCAAGTCTCACTCTGTTGCGCAGCCTGGAGTATAATGGCACAATCTCGGCTCACTGCAACCTCTGCCTCCTGGGTTCAAGCAATTCTCCTGCCTCAGCCTCCCAAGTAGCTGGGACTCCAGGTGACCACCACCATACCTGGCTTTTTTTTTTTTTTTTTTTTTTTTGGCATTTTCAGTAGAGATGGGATTTCACCATGTTGGTCAGTCTGGTCTCAAACTCCTGACCTCATGTGATACCTCTGCCTCAGTCTTCCAAAGTGCTGGGATTACAGGCATAAACCACCATGCCTGGCCTCATTTAGTTACTTTTTGTGTATGATTATGAGGTGGGGTCTGAGTTATTTAATTATTATTATTATTTTTTTGCCTGTGTATTTCCTAATCTTAGGAACATTTAAAGGGGATTATTTCTGTTTCTGGTAAATCGAGCAGTCAGCATGTGCTCCCCTGCCTGTAATTCTCCCACTAGGGTCAGGGCAGGGCTGGAGAGGCAAAAACCTTAGGTAGAAGAGACTGGCTGGGCACGGTGGCTCACACGTGTAATCCCAGCACTTTGGGAGGCCAACACAGGCGGATCACCTGAGGTCGGGAGTTCCAGACCAGCCTGACCAATGTGGTGAAACTCCATCTCTACTAAAAATACAAATTTAGCCAGGGGTGGTGGCTCACGCCTGTAATCCCAACATTTTGGGAGGCCGAGGCAGGTGGATCACGAGGTCAAGAGATTGAGATCATCCTGGCCAACATGGCGAAACCCTGTCTTTGCTAAAAATACAAAAATTAGCTGGGCATGGTGGTGTGTGCCTGTAGTCCCAGCTACTCAGGAGGCTGAGGCAGGAGAATCACTTGAACCCGGGAGGCGGAGGTTGTAGTGAGCTGAGATCGCACCATTGCACTCCAGCCTGGGCGACAAGAGCGAAACTCAATCAAAAAAAAAAAATAAAAAATAACTAGAGGAGACTTCCCAAACAGGATGTCGCCCAACCCTGGCAGGGCTGAAATCCAGCCTCGAGGGTCCTTATCGGCAGTGCAATCACAGCTGTGACCAAACCCAGCCACGCAGCCTGCCACCCCCACACCCTGGACCTTCACTTTAGCTTCCGGCTTGCGCAGGCTTTGATACTCAAATAGAGAAAGGAGACAGCAAGACCCCTGCGCCTTCTCAGAGAGGGCACCCCCTCCTCTGATGCCTTCATGGGTCCTTCCTCTCCGGGACCCAGCTGCCCTCCTGGTCACCCCACCACCTCCCTAGCCGCACCCCGTTTCCACCCATCTAGAGAGGGAAACACAAACACTCATGCCAGCCCTGCCCGAGTGTGTCCTGGGACATGGTGGGGGTGGGGGCTCCCCGACTCCTGGGAACGGTAACTCTGGGGTGGCCTGTCCTCCTGGCTCCTCACCCCACTGGTGCCTCTCCCTCTGAGTCCTGGGAAAAGGCCACAGAAGCAACCGCAGGGAGATAGAACATTTCTTTATCTGTCACTGCTGTTCTGTTGGTCTGGCCATCTGTTCTTTCTGTGAGCACCTGAATCTATTCAGACCAAGTTCTTCCTCTTCCCCAGAACCCTCTGGGGCTCCCACCTCACCCAGTAAAATCCAGTCTTCCCCAAGGCCCACACGGCTTAGCTGCGTGATTTGCTCTGTCACCTCCAGCTCTTGGCCCCTCATTCACTTGGCTGCAGCCACACCAGCTTCCTCACTGTTGCCCAAATAAATATACCAGGCCCAGTCCAGCCTCAGAGCCTTGTCATGTGCTGTGACCTCTGCCTGGAACACCTTTCCTCCAGATTTTTTTTTAAGTTTTTTATTGTTTTTTCAAGACAGTTTTGCTCTGTCGCCCAGGCCGGAGTGCAGTGGCGTGATCTCAGCTCACCGCAACCTCCGCCTCCTGGGTTCAATTGATTCTCCTGTCTCGGCCTCCCAAGTAGCTGAGACTACAGGCGCCTGCCACCACGCCCAGCTAATTTTTGTATTTTTAATAGAGATGGGGTTTTTCCCACACTGGCCAGGTTAGTCTCGAACTCCTGATCTCAAGTGATCTGCCCACCTTGGCCTCCCAAAATGCTGGGATTATAGGCGTGAGCCACTGCACCCGGCCTCCCCTCGAGATTCTCACTCTCTTTCTCTATTTTCTCTCTCTCTCTCTCATTTTTTTCAACAGAGTCTCATTTCTGTTGCATAGGCTGGAGTGCAGTGGTGCAATCACGGCTCACGGCAACCTCAAATTCTTTGTTTCAAGTGATCCACCTGACTCGGCCTCCCAAGTA
>CAUYLG010034396.1:0-99237 GCA_963573385.1 Cacajao melanocephalus | reverse complement strand
GTGTGGCTCCTCCGCTGGGAATCTCCTAGTCTGTGGGCAACAAAAATTCGTCTGAAAGTGCGGCGTCCACTCGCTCTCTGCGCTTTCACTGGGAGCTACAATCCTGAGCTGTTGTTAATTGGCCATCTTGGATCTCTCTCCACGTAAGTCATTCTTAATTGGAGGTTTCACCTTTGTTCCTCTGAGTAGCTGCCAAAGAACTTTCTACCTGTGACTTGAGATAAATGATCAAGTCAGGGTAATGTTTGCATCTCTAAGATGAACTGCTGGGCTACTCCTTTGAAATCCTATAAGGGATGGTGGTGATTAAAGATACATTTTTTTTTTTTTTTTTTTTTACAGGGTAGTGAAAAAGAGTTAAGATGTCCTGCAGGAAGAGGCAAGACTCAAGGAAGTTGACGCTGACACCTGTGGTTCTGGGAAGCTGTCTTTGCTTTGCTTTTCTTATTAATGCTAGAGGGAGGCTGATTTGGAAGACACATCATAAGGAGAAGTGTAGAGTATGAATCAGAGCATTGATTCTGTTCTGGAAAGAACAAAGAAAGGGAAGCCTGGAAAGTCATATGAGTACACTCACTGTCTTCCAGAAAAATCTCTTCTGCTCCTTAAGGGAAGAGACTAAAGTCCATGCTTTTTTGTGGCTCTGATCTCAGTAGCTGTATGTTGAGCATGATCCTATGACATCATAGAAACAGCTTTCGGCGGAGAGTCTGGGTCTGAAGTTCTAGGTCTAGCCTATTCACATCTCTGCCACTCATTTGTTGAATCTGGGCAAGCCTTGACTGTTCAGAACTTCCTTTTCCTCTGTCCCTAAAATGGTAGAAATCACATGACCACTGGGATTTTTGTCCATTCTAGGATTCTGAGCATCTAGAAAGAGGAACAAAGGAATGCATGTTTATGCATAAAAAATAAAATAGCTTCTTGTGTATTTTGCTTTAGGAATTATATGTGCCATTTGATTATATGGGAAAAGGAAGAATGGGTGTGAATCCCAGACATTGTGGGTTGGCATATTCAGGTAATAATATTCTTATATAAAAATTTGGATAAACACTTATTATACACTTGCTTTCACCCCAAATATTTGGTTTTCATTTTCTTAATCTTCTGGAATGTTGGAAATTACTTTTGGCATTTTCATCATTCCTGGGGTACAACTTTATGCTATTTGAAACGAAAATGGTTCCAGCCTCAAAATAACACAGTTCCTGCTAATCAACTCAAAGTCTTCCAAGTCACACAGACTGTCGGAAGCCAGAACCCATTTTTCTGGACAGGGATTGTATTTGTTCAGTCCATGAGATTGAGATCAAACTTGGATATTACTATACAGGTCCTAGTCTTTGGAAAACACACAAAGAATGCCCTGATGGCATGAGATGTTTTCTGAACAGCAAACTCTATCAACATTTTCTTAGGAAGCACATTTTGTTCTGTGAATAAATTAGGTAGGTCATAGGTATATTTCTATAAACTTATTTTTATCTTTGAATTCTCATGCTTAGTGTGGAGCATGGTACATACTTAGCATTTAAAAATGTTTGTTGAATACATGAATGAATGCATATGTAGACGGCATTTGAAAGAGACTGTGAGATCTATCATCAGAAATTTTCCTAATTAAAATTTAATCATTGCTATCAATTTTGATCTATTATGTATATAAAAGGATGGACAGTTAGTGAATTTCTGAGTAGATTCTTCTGAATTTGTCTGGAGATACAGCCTTATTAACTTTGAAAGGCTTTTAATGGCATCTGGCTTGCTTAAAGAAAAAATCAAGAAGTAAGAGAATCAGCCTGGCTGGTTATCCAGTTGTCTATGGTTCCATCAAGGAATAGCTTCCCAAATGAGGCAGAATTTAGCCGAGAGGCGTCTGTCCATCAAAACCTTCATGAGTCCATGATGATTCTATTTGAATTGTGGGCACACTTCTATTTGAAGAGAGATCTGGAATAGAAAAGGGTTGATTAAAGAAAGGTATGATCACTTTTGACACTAAGAGAGGACCCTCACTGAGATGAGTAAGAATGCACTGACTATTCATTTATTATTCTGGCCCAGGATTAAAATTGTGAGTAGATACATTCCTATTTCTCTCCTGTGGTGTGGGCTGCAACTTGACAATATTTAATTCTGATCAACTGTTTTCCTTTTTGGTTAAGACAGTTTTTCCTGGTGGTGGTGTCTGTGGGAAACAAGATCCACCATTCAGGGCTAATGTCAAGGCTTACTCTTATCATTATGTCTGCTCATGAATCTGGTAATGTGTAAACTACAAAAGACTACTAAGCTGGGACCAGATGCCCAAATGGGCTCTTTACATCTTGCCAGTTGACATTTGTAGGCCGAAATATCATTCCATGTCTGTTTGATCCGCATGTTTATTAGAGGAGCAAGGTGCTATTTTTTTTTTTCAAGAAAATAATTGAGGGCACCAGGACTGATCAACCAATCCAGCATCTTTATTTTATGATGAGACACTGAGGCCTGGAGAGGTAAAGTTACTTGGCCAAGGACATTATGAGGTAGAACTAGAATTCAGGCCCCCCTAATACTTTTGAAATTTATAACGGCTTATGTTGCCTCATCTTGGAAAATTCCATACAATTTTCTATATAAGTTGTACCTGTATAGAAAAGTATAGAACTTGGAAAAAGTTCTGTATATTTATTGAGGCTTCCCTTGAGGTAGAAAATGGTGTTTTGAAGAGCTCCCAATGTGTGACTATTCCTACTTTAAGATTTCTAACCAGTCATAAGCTCACAGAGCTCAGGACACTTTCTTTCTTAGAATCTGACCCTAGGTCTTAAATGCAACAACTCATCCATATATCACTAGGACAGAAGCAAACCTCCCCACTCCCCACCAGACTCTGAAGCATACAGACTTACAAGTCTGCAAATAAACTTCAGGGCATCAAACCAGTTTGCATCATATTTAGTTCTCAACCAGCTGATCATGATCTTGGTGAAAGGTGAAAAGATTTGACTTCAGAGCAGGCCCTCACATTCTGGGTCTCAAACACTAGAACTGCAGGACTATGGGCTATTAGCATGAACACTGATACTAGAACTGGATGACTGTGGGCTGTTAGTGTGATCACCTGCACTAGGACTGGATGACTGTTGGCTGTTAGCGTGATCACCTGCACTAGGATTGGATGACTGTAGGCTGTTAGTGTGATCACCTGCACTAGGACTGGATGACGGTGGGCTGTTAGTGTGATCACCTGCACTAGGACTGGATGACTGTTGGCTGTTAGTGTGATCACCTGCACTAGGATTGGATGACTGTTGGCTGTTAGTGTGATCACCTGCACTAGGACTGGATGACGGTGGGCTCTTAGTGTGATCACCTGCACTAGGACTGGATGACTGTTGGCTGTTAGCGTGATCACCTGCACTAGGATTGGATGACTGTAGGCTGTTAGTGTGATCACCTGCACTAGGACTGGATGATGGTGGGCTGTTAGTGTGATCACCTGCACTAGGACTGGATGACTGTTGGCTGTTAGTGTGATCACCTGCACTAGGATTGGATGACTGTGGGCTGTTGGCGTGATCACCTGCACTAGGACTGGATGACTGTGGGCTGTTGGCATGATCACCTGCACTAGGACTGGATGACTGTGGGCTGTTGGCATGATCACCTGCACTAGGACTGGATGACTGTGGGCTGTTAGTGTGATCACCTGCACTAGGACTGGAGACTGGGCTGTTAGTGTGAACACTGCACTAGGATTGGATGACTGTGGGCTACTAGTGTGAACACCTGAACTAGGACTTAATGACTGTGGGCTCTTAGTGTGAACACCCATACCAGGACTGGGTGACTGTGGGCTGTTAGCATGAACACCTGTGCTAAGACTGGATGACTGAGCTGTTAGTGTGAACACCTGAACTATGACTGGATGACTGTGGGCTCTTAGTGTGAACACCAGCACTAGGACTGGATGACTGTGGGCTGTTAGCATGATCACCAGCAGTAGCCATGCCCAGTCTCAGCATTTCCTGTGGGAGCAGGCTTTTGCTTTCCAGCCATACTCTCCCAGCATGGTAGGGAGGCACATATTAAAGTGGTGAAGGTGCCCAGAGCCTTTGAAGCCATCTTGGATCCCTTGCCAATTATTTCATCTTTTTATACTTTATCTGTACAGTTTCTTCATCTCATCTGTATATAGGGATACTATTTGTGTGTAAGAAGTAAGGATATGTGGAATGAGAAACAGGATTGTCAAAAATAGACTTGAGTGATGATCTGAGCAAGTTAGCTGAAACTGAGAGCCATTGCCTTCACCCCAGCTCAGATAAGGTAGCATCTCTGATCCCCAAATCTCATAAGATTGGTGACTTCCTCCTCCCACTAGTTGGGGCTACAACATCCTATGGGCTGCTGAAGTCTTTAGCACTGGGTAGCTGCCTTTTCCAACAGTTGATGTGAATGTTCAGACTTACCAAGCAATGCTTCTGGTGTTCACTCCAAATGCTTAGATTATTAGGTTGTTGTGAAGATGAAATGCATTGCCACATAAAAACATCTGAGGATAATACTTGACATTATTTGCTCTCAAATGGGCATAATTACCCAATTTAAAGGACCCTAATGAGACAACAGACATAAAACCCCATGTCAACATAACACATATGTCAACTATAAAGCATGTATGTGTGTGTATATATAATATATATATTATATATATAAGCTATTATGATTATTAGCTATATCTACCTTTTGTTCCATAACATCATCTTCATCCAACCTGGGGTATAAAAAGAAATAGAGGTCATGTCAGTATTTATTGGAGAATGAAAAGAAACAAGGTGTATATAACAGTGACCAGTAAGGCAGGAAAACTTACTTTAACTGTTTTTTCCTCCAAGTATTAACATCTTTATTTATTTTTGAAAGGGTCTACAAGAATTGGAAGAAACTTGTGTGAAAGACACTTGTCTTCCGTGTCTTAAAGATGGGGATGCCTTTTTATTCCTATGCAGTAACTACCAAAAATCACATTTGTGCCTTTCCACAGAAAGTTGTTAAAACCCCAGTTCCTTTTTTCTCACATTTTCAGGTGTATAAATACATCTTTATGTGCTCCAACACATCATCTCAATATGATATGAGAAAGATAACCTTCTGTTAAAAATGATACCAGGTTCCTACTACCTAGAATAAATGACATGTCAGTAAGCCCAGAACGTGAATCTGATTAGCAACTTACGTATATATATGAGGGCTTTACCATGAATGTGACAGCAAGGAAAATATTCAACTGGCTGTAATTACTCCATGAAAGACACCTTCAGAAACCTGAGAGCCAGCCTCCATTCCCAGTCCCTCTATAACCCTCCACATCAAGGCTTTTCATTTCCACTTTCAATATATCTTAAAGACGTTCACTTCTTTCTATTACCTTTACTGCTGTCTTAGCCTAAGTGCCATCATCTCTCACATGAACTACTCAAAGAGCCTTCTGCCATCTTTCTACTTTTACCCCACTCTAATTCTCTACAAAGAAGTTAGAGCGATCTTTTAAAATAAAAATTGGATCATGTCTCTTTGCAGCTTCAGTAGCCTTTCATTGTACTTGGAGTAAAACCCAAACTTATCAACATGGCTATAACAGCCAGGATGAACTCACAAAATTCTCCGCCTTTGTGTGGGAAGATGCAGCTACCCTGAATTTCTAGTTCTTTCTTTAGTTCCTGAAGAGTGTCAGCTGCTCAGAGCGTTTGCACATGCTGATGTTTTTTCACAGTACTACTTCCCCCAACCCCCTTCACCCTCACTCCCTTTCACTCCCCACTTCTCTCAGCCCAATGCTTTTTCTGACGTGTGCACACACACCCCTCCATCTAAATAGACTCATACTTCCATCTAAATACACACTTGCATTTCCATCTAAATATACACACTTTCATCTAAATACACACTTCTATCTAAACATACAAACACATACTCTCATCTAAATACACACATACCACTCTTATCTGAAAACACACACACACACCAGTTTACACACTTCCATCTAAATACACATATGCTTCCATCTAAATACATGCACGTGCACACACACGCCCCTATCTAAATGTACGTATACAGACATACATACTCCCATCTAAATACACACAGACTTGCATATAAATATGCATACACATATGCAGACATATTCCCATCTAATAAGATCCCTTCCTTTATTCTCTCTTAGAGCACTCTCGGCTTTTCACTCACTCCACTTGTATCAGAATATATTAATGCATCCATATTTGTTAGTATATGTCTTAGTCTGTTTAGCTGCTATAACAAAATAACATAGACTGGGTGGCTTATAAACAACAAAAGTTGTTTACTTATTGATCTTGGGAATCTGGGAAATCCAACATCAAGGCCCTGGCAAATTCTGTGTCTGGCGAGGGCCCATTTCGTTGCTGATAAATGGTGTTTTCTTGCTATGACCTCACATGGTAGAAGGAGCAAAGCAGCTTTCTGGGGTCTCTTTTTATAAGGGCTCTAACCTCATTCATGAGGGCACCACTCCCATGACCTGATCACTTCCCAAAGAGCCCACTTTATAATACTCTTACCTTGAGGGTGAGGATTTTAACATGAATTTTTGGAGGAAGTAAACTCTCAGACTATAGCAATGTATTTCTTTGTTTTCTTCTCAATGGATGGTAAATTCCAGGAGGACAGGGACCATGTCTCTTTTGCTCACTAATGAGCACCTAGTATCTAGCACAGTGCCTAGCACATAGTAGGCACTCAAGACATTTTGCTAAGTGAGTGAATATCTGCATTGTTACAAGTTGTAGGAGTATACTCTAAAAACTAAGAAAACTCGGGTATTTTTCATTGAGCTGACAGCCTACTGTATACAGAGGAAACCATATGGAACCCACGGAAACCTTAGATGTGAGATCTGTCAGACCTTAAGCAAGTTGCTAAACTTCTCTGAACACATTTTTATCTGAAGAAAATAAAGAATCGTAATACACTTTCCTGCCCGCAGAAGGATTTTGAGGATCAAATGAGAGAATCATACTAGTGCTTTGGGAGCTTAAAATACTTACACAAATGTACATTATTGTTTTTATTATTAAATAAAAAATTATGTCTGAAAGCAGAGTAGGAAAAGAAGAAAAGACAGATAGAATAAGAAGGGACAAATGGCTGGTAGCCAAGAGGTCATTAGTAAATGAACACAGTGACCTGAAATTTTTTTTCTATCCTTTTAAACTCCATTATTTGATTTGAGAAAAAAAAATCAAAACAATCATAAAACATTGATAATATGTATATTTTTAGGCTGCTTACATACTTGGGAAATTTCTTAGCAAATGAATCTCACTTGATTGCGAGCAGATGTTCTCTATATTTTAAAATTTCTTAGATCTTCATGATTTTGAATATTGCTTCAATGTTCAGTACTTACTTTTGTCTGACATCATTTTGTATCTTCTCCAATTTTTCTTTCTTCTGTAGATTGCTAATTTCCAAACCTGTACGAATTCTTTTCTGATGTTAATGATTTCTTTTCTTGGGCCCATTTAATTCTGAAATTCTCAATTCATCAGGCAATTTAAGCAAAACTTATAAAACAACCATTATAATCTCATTGCACTTACTGAGAATGATTGTCGCTCAGAGGGTATTAATTAAGCCTTAGCTACAAGGTTTATTAGTGACATCATTTGACTCCTGATTTCACAGTGGATTTTATGTAATGACCACCATGCTTGCTTCTGATCAAGCGTGATGAAGAAACTTAATCTTTGGTTTCCAAGTGAAAAAGAAGTCACAGTGAATATAACACTGTAATTAGCTGTCATTCTCATAATAGATCAAAGAAGTGTCTTCTTTCATTCAATCTGAAGTTTAACTCTTTAAAGAAATTGTGTATTTGGCACACAGAGGTGCTCCAGTGTGCCTACAAATTCACCCATCTGTTTATTCAATAAACTACTATTTTAGGTGCTAGGCATTTTATAAAAGACTCCTGGCTGTGTGGTCACTTTCCTATTTATTTGCTCTTTGACTTAGATTTCAGTTTTGTAAAACTCATAGAACTCAGTCTTGGTATGAAGATTTCTGTTAACGTAGAGGCTTCCTAGGCCATTAAAAATGCTTGTTGGCTGATATCCAATGCTAGTTTTGCAAAACCTAGGTTGTCACTAGTCACACAGACACATACACACACACACATGCACACACACTCTTAACCACTCATTTAAGTTCATTTTTATTTTCTAAAAATGAGGATGCCACAAAGCACCTTGTTGATATGCTGTGTCAGTCAGGATACTGGTTTGGCTGCTTTGACAGAAATCATAGTAACAGTGGCTTAAACCAAATAGGAGTTTATTTCTTTCAGATGTAAAAGTCCAGGTTGGCAGGGAGTTCAGAGGAAGGGTAGATTTGGTTGACAAGGCTATCCAGGCACCCAGGATTCTTTCTGTTTGGTGACTCTACCATCTCCTAGAGTGTTGCCTTTATTGGGGTGGGCAGAGACATCTCACTACTGCCTACCTGTGGCTCAGCCAGGAGGAAGAGGAAAGAGAAAGTGGGAGATACAACTTCCTTTCAAGAACATAACCTAGACTATGCACACGTTTCCTTTTCACACAGCCCATGGTACACAACTATGTATTTGACTACACCAAGCCACATGAGGGGCTGGGAAAGTTAGTCTTTAACTGGGTAGCACATGTCCAGAAAAACTCAGGAAAAAGAGTAGAATGAATATTGGGTGCAAACTCCTGACCCTTGGGAGATATTCCGACACCCTCCCCTGCCCCTCATATACTCTGAATATTCTAAGGTTTTGATTTTGTTTTATAAAAAATAAACTTACATATGAAAAGAGACAAAGTTTTAAAACACCCATGGATGCAACATCCAGAATCTACCAAGATTTTATTCTACTTCTTGATGGAGTCCCAAGGGATGACAATTCAAATTATTCAATTCTTTTTGGTCTTAAAAACTAGTATGAATTTTCTTTTTTCTCATTAGACATAGGTCTATTGGGAGGGAATGGGCTAAGCAGAAGCAGTCTATTAGTGACAAAATTAGACAGTTTTACTCATTATAAGGTAACCTCCCAATCATAGCATATCTGGAGTTGGGGCTGAATTTGACCACCTCACTACCTTCACTATCCTTGCAGTCATTCATTATTTCTCTCTTTCTCTCTGAAATCAACCCTAGCTTCTGGGGACTCTTTAAAGTGTTCATTAATTCATTCACTCAGTCAATATTTATCGAATAGCTGCTAGGAGCAGGACACTGTGCTGACTGCTAGAGGTGTGGGGATAAAAGAGTGGAAAAGTGTACAATACCTACCCTTAAGGTATTTATGACCAAGAAGAAGAAAGGCCAGGGATTTACACATACAATTAATTAACGATGTAATGTGTGATGGATGTTGAAGCTATGGGGTGTGTTGCAATTCAGAAGCAGACTCAATCTTGTCTGATGAAGAGATCTGCTTTAGGTGGGAAATGGCTGGTTAGGATGTGTAGGGGTTTTAAAAAGATAATAGCAATAGCCGGGCGCAGTGGCACACTCCTGTAATCCAAGCACTTTGGGATGCCAAGGCAGGCGGATCACCTGAGGAAGGGGATTCGAGACCAGCCTGACCAACTACTAAAAATACAAAATTAGCCCAGCATGATGATACATCCCTATAATCCCAGTTACTCAGGAGGCTGAGGTAGGAGAATTACTTGAACCTGGGAGGCAGAGGTTGGGGTGAGCCGAGGTTGTGCCATTGAACTCCAGCATGGGCAACAAAAGTGGGAGTGATATCACCCAGACTGTTTCCTAGAATGTGCAAGAGAGGTGGGAAGCATGGTGGCATGGGAGACACATACGCCAGCTTCCTAAGGCAGCTCTTGAGGGTATTAAGTATCTTCAAGCCTGTGCTGTTTATTCCATAGGCTCCATAGCAGCAGCACTAGCACAGGGGCACGTAAGGACAACTCTCACGTCCTTACGGGCACTCTTAATGTCCCTGAAGCCTCCCTTCCAGAATAACTGGGCTCATTAATTCCTTATATAAATGAAAAGCATTCCAGTATCTGGTTCTCCAAGTTAACTTCCACACATCAACATGGTCCAGTACACTTCTCGAAATATAGAAGGGTCAGTGTGTTGCATTAGTGTTCTTTCTGATGTTTGACTTGCAAATGGCAAATGATACTCTAGAGGAAAGGGAAAATTGTCCTTCCACCACTGTTTGGGCAAGTACTGGGAAATCAACAGACAGATGTGATTTAGGAAGGTAGATTATCCAAAGAGTCACCTAAAAAGCACTGATCAAAGAAGACTGTTTTTGCAACTTTTTAGGACTCTCAAAAATGAGACTCCCATGAGTTAATTTCTCAGATACAGGAGAAACACCAAAGCCTTAGGGCGTCCAACAATCTTAAAAGTTAAATAACAACATCTGAACTTTTGGTGCTGAGCATAGAGGATTCTACATGTGACTCTTGCCTGGAAATGGAGCTGAAACAGAACAGAGGCAAAATCTAAAAATGATATTAAAATGTTAATTTCTCTTCAGTATTTCCACTCACAGTAGTTTCTGAACTCACTGAGTTGAAAAGAATGGTTTCAACTTCGTCACAATAGGACAATTTCTGACTGAACTGTGATCATTTCAAATCTGGAAGTGTTTTGATTTTGATTTAAATTTAAATGAGGCACTTTGCAGATGGGAGACTTAAAACAATCTTCATCTTCTACCCTGGTAGGAAGAGGAATCCAAACAAAGAGACGGGATGGGGGGAACCTACTAAGTAGCTGATTATATTGGTCCTATGTTCTAGTCTCAACAGAGATTAATACTAGTGTAGGTGACATAGTTTGGCCTCCCAGGAATAAAGGGAGTACAGCAACGCAGGTGGCATGCATGTCTTTGCCATTATTTATAAAGTTTAAAATTGGATGAGGAAGCTTGGAGAAACTTTGATGCCATTCTCTTCTCTCTTTGGGAAATATATGTTAAACTATTGAGTGGGAACTGCTAAGTGCTTTTTGATTCTATGGCCCAAAGCCCTGTTTACTTATCACTTATTGGCTCTCTTCTGAGACTGAATATGTAGATTGTGCATGGGGCAGTTTGTTGAGTAATAGAACAATGAATAATAAATCGGCACTAATGTCCAGCCTGGGCTCTTCTAACCTTTCTATATTATTTTCATGAAAACTTTTCTGTCTCCCAGCATATTACTGTGGATTGGAGGAAGAAGCCTTCTTTCTTCCTTTCTCTCTCGTCCCTCCCTCCCTCTCTCCCTTTCTTCATTCCTTTTTATTTTGCCAAAGTGACTATTAAAATACTCACTTTTTAAATTATGTTGACATTCTTTAACCCAACTTAATATCTAGAACTAGGCAGAAAGAAAGGAAGGTGAATCTTAAGTTAAAGCTCACCTTGTTCTGAGTTGACTCCAGTTACCCACGGGGTGGGTTTAAGGCAAATATCTTGGTATGATAAAATGGGTTTTAGAGCCAGGGAGAATGTTTTATGCTGTTTGTGGATAGGTCAATTGTGAAACACCTATAGGCTGCATTTAACAAGGAGAAAAGCAGCAGTACCTAGGAGACTCAATATGAGCTCCAGTATGCTGCATTTGGATGTACTGGCCCATCCTTTGTCTTGATTTCTTATTACTAAGCCCTGTGTCTGTGTGAACCTGCCACACAATTGGCTACAGTAATTCACTTTCAACCTAACTAGATACAACCTTCTTTAACTTCTGAGATTGAGGCATTCACGTCTACGGACCCCTAAAGTAGGCAGTCTTTAGGGGTCCATAGGCACTAAAGTAGGCAGTCTCTTGCTGTGTCCATGGGAAATGCCTTCCGTGAAGCCAGCAGAAGCAGCTTCTGGGAAATGGTTGTGCTTGCTTTTCACAATTGACCTCACACTATCACTTTGGCTGACAGTGCATAGAAACAATACTGTAGTATAAAGGTACCAAATGATAAGTGGTTGAACCAAATAATAAAATAATAAAGGTCTCTTTTAGGGACATAGCTTGAGGAGATCCCTTTCAAGTTCTCTTAGACAACTTGGAACTAATGAGCATGTCTATTTGGTAACAGCAATCGGGGTTTGAGAAGATCCTAACCCTCCTAGGTGAGCCGTTCACTCATTTTTTTTAAGTAGGAGATGGCTGTGTCTATGAGTATTCTGGCAATTTTTATTGGAATAGGAAAAGGCAGAGGGGGAAAATAGAATCCTAGATAGTGGAGCATTGTTTATTTTACAAGAGAGATACTTCTGCTGGTATCAGGACAGCCTTCTGTTTCTAGCCTGATACAGCCGTATCCTAAAGCTCTCTCCAGTGAGAGTATTCTTACAAAAGCTTTGAACTCTTCCAATCTTACTTCCCTCAATGAGTCAATTCTTTGTCCAGGTGTTTCTCCATCCCCTGGCTGTGTTTCATACTACTTGCTTCTGTGATTATCAACCAAAGTTGGGTTTGCGAACACAATGTCCTTTGTCCTACACAGGCTGCTCTCTGGCCAGCCTCTCAAACTTTCAGTATCCAACTCTAGTAAAGCAGACAGGCCCCATGTTTCCTCCAGGGATTCTGGAGGGGTCAAATCAGCACGCATAAGTGAAATTAATCCAAAGCAGTCTTAAGAAAACCAATGATTGTTTGGTTTTTTGTCTTCTAACTCAGTAGGGACCTCCTATTTTTGGAAGCTAGGAAACTAAGCTGCTACTTGTCTTCTCTTTCGTAAGAAACATTAGAATAGAAAGTGGAAAAGCAGCTGAGAATTCAAATTCTGGCTTCATCATTTATGGACTGCTGTTCAGTTTTTACCTCTTTGAACCTTAGTTTTCTCATGTATAATAAGTTTAATAACATATATCTTATAAGGTTGTTTTGAAGCTTTAAATAAATGGCATAGATGTATACAAAAGGTCAAGAAGTAATCTACCGGATACCTAACACATTTCATTTTTATCTTCAATTTCTGGGGTACATGGGCAGGTTTGTTGCATAGGTAAGTGTGTACCATGGTGGTTTGCTAAACAGAAAAACCCATCACCTTGGTATTAAGCCCAGTATCCATTATCTATTTTGTCCTGATGCTCACTCTCCCCCTACCCCTTTCGCCAGCAGGCCCCAGGGTATGCTGTTTCCCTCCCTGTGTCCATGTGTTCTCATCATTCAGCTCCTACTTGTGGAGTTTGATTTTCTGTTCCTGCCTTAGTTTGCTGAGGATAATGGCTTCCAGCTCCATCCATGTCCCTGCAAAGAACATAATCTTATTCCTTTTCATGGCTGCATAGTATTCCATTATATATATATATATATATATATTACATTTTCTTTATCCAGTCTATCACTGATGGGCATTTGGGTTGATTCCATGTCTTAGATATTGTGAATACTGCTGCAATGAACATATGCTTGCATGCATCTTTGTAATAGAATGATTCATATTCTTTTAATAATATACCCAGTAATGGGATTGCTGGGTCAAATGGTATTTGTTTCTTTCCTAGCACATTTCAATATGTAAGTTAATTTTTAAATTCTGTCTTTCCTACCGAGTTACACAAAAGCACTCAATTTCCACAAAATTCATGAAGCAAGTAGTAATAATGCACATTGGATAGAGTAACTATTTGCAGGGTCACAGTGTTTGCAAATATCATTCCAGGTGATTGCCTTTTTCTGTGTGTGGAGGTCCTTTAGCCTTTAGTCTAACTAATTTATAGCAGAATGTTCCACTTCTGATTGAACTTGGATTTTCAAATTTTCTACCCTAGCAAAATAAGTGACAAAGATTCATCTTGCTCATTCTAAGGAGACTAAATCATCTTTGGCATGCTTATGTTGGCTCTTCTCTGAAATAGGAGGGAGTGAGTTTCCTTCCCACTTCCCAACACAAATCATCAGGGTATACCCCAAGGAGGTGGCTGGCAAAAATATAAAATCAGACTGCTTGTGTTTTGAAGCTCATGGATCCTCTAGAGGCAGTTAGGTAGCACAGCTAAACAGTAGATGGATAGCCCTCTTGAGCACCAAAAGTATGTAGTACGGTTCTTTTTGTTTCAGGGATTATTGAGAAAAGCTGCCAGATATTAGGGAAAAAAAGAAGTCATGGATCCCAGGGAAGGAACAGAGACAGTAACTCTGTGGCCACCATGGGCTGAAACTCAACCTGCTGTGATGGTGCTGGGAAGTGGGTGTTATCTTCGAAGGGATGGCTGCACAGGGAAAAAGCTAAGCATTCAGGGCTGTGATTCTGGGAACGAAAGAATTGTGGATCAAATGTACTCTTGAGGGACTAAGATCATTTTTCCATGGAGATCTGGAGTGGACGCCGCAGGGACTTGGATGGGCAGCAAGCCTGGGTGATGATGGAGGACCACCACCTCGTGGCAGGGCAAGCAGGGGTAGCTGTGGGCAGATCAGATGCCAGGGTCTCTCTTCTCCAGATGTGGATGTCAGAATCAGCCCAACTCTGTTTTTTGGAGCTCTAAACTCCTAGGCCTTTCAAATGTTTTCAAGAGGGTAACAAGGGGGAGGATACCAGCCATTCTCCTAGTTTGGCAATGAGAGCTGAAGACAGATATCTTTAGGGAAAACAAAAGACACGTGTGATATTAATTTTGTCTTGAAAGTGGGGAGCAGACGCAGTTACATAGGTCTGCATTAGCGTTTGCTTGATGTTTCCTTTTGCCTGATAGTTCAAGTTAGTACTATTTTTTGATCTGTTTCTTTTTATTTTCCATAAGAAAGACAACAAATTATAGAATGGCCTGCCTGGCAGACAGATTGGATAGAGGAAGCAAGATATATTCTCACTGTCAATTATGGCTTGTCTTTCACCATTGGTGGTCATGGGTTCTGACCTGTGCCCTCAGCTTTTGCTGGGAAATTGCTCTGTCAACCACATGAGCAGCCGTGTCTTGGTGTTCTCCCTCACATGTCTCAATGCCAAGAAATTCAGAGGAAATTCTTTTGTTCTTCATACAGAAACCATCTTGTATGGTTAACATACCTTTTTCTATTAGGTTGCAAATTGCCCTATCTTATTGGGCATATTTGTGGTGCTACCACTAAATATATTGAGTCTCCTAGGAAAGAAATATCTGAAACACAAATAAGTGGGGTTATTTTATGAATAAATTATTAGGCTATAAATAATATTGGCTGGCAATGGGAGAAAGAAGGCCTTCTCACAAAATATCATTTGCAAATGTGGCAAGGCAGGGCTAGCCTTTGCTGCTGAGGGGCATAATGAATGATTTTATTTTGCAATTGTTTCTAAAATGTAAGCATTTTCAAATCAGTGTTGCAGTGTTTGGTCTCAGGAGAGCAGTGAGAATTTCTAAAGATGGACTCATTTTCCAAGAACAAATTGTTCAAAGAGGAACATCGTGTTCTGCATGTTGGCCAGACTAGTTTTGCCATTTGAGAAGAGCATAGACTTGTTGACTGAAAAAGGTCAGTGATGCTACTCTCACATGTTATATGACCTTGGTCAAGTCACAGAACTTCTCTGTTTCTTTTTGTTTTGTTTTGTTTTGTTTTGTTTTACTCTGTTTAATTTGGACTTGGGGTAGCCCAAGGTCCTTTTCAGAACTCTACAAAATCTCTTCCATTGACAGAGACAGAAAACATTCTCTTAGGACTTTTGCACTTATCACTTACTTGGGCTTCTGAATTACGAAAGTTTGGATCCTCTCATCTTCTTCCCCTTTCTAAATGCTTTGGGCTAGTTATAAGGAGCAGTAGACTTGCAGGTTCATGTTCTAAGCCTCCTAGAACCTGTTGGCAAAATGGGAAGACAATGTTTGTCAGTCTCAGCCCCTAGAGTTGAGAAGAAGTAGCTCTGGGGTGGACATCCAGGGAGTGCTCGGTGAGGCCGGGGCAGGGGTTTCAGGATGCATGACAGCTCCACAGGGATTTTAGAGGGCCCATTTTACCTTTTGAACCTCAAGGAGGACATGGGACAGTGATCCTTGAACAAATAAAGATATTAAAATTTTAATACTTTTACTTTTAGAATAGAAAAATACAAAATAACCAATTGTCTTTATCTTTTTCTCTTTTTAAGTATCTGACTTTCTTCCTCCTTCCCATGTCATAGCTAGGGGAGGTGAAATGAGTCTGGGGGAAGGAGATCTTCAGTATTTACTAATGTCCCCTACGTTCTGGGTACTAGACTAGACATTTAAGCATAAGGTTTAATTCTTGCAATATCTCTTTGAAGTAGCTCCACTTATAATCCACACATCACAGATGAGTAAACTGAGGCTTAGAGCATTAATGCCACTTGCCCAAATCACACAATTAGTAGGAGGCAGCAGAAGATTGAAACCTTGTCTGTGTCAATCCTTGATTTTTCATTTTATCCCAGTATTTTCCCTTTTCATTATATTTTTTTCCACGTATTTGGTACTTTTCGCCAGTGACTCTTGTCTCTCGCTTACTCTGATCCCCATTTTGTTTGCCCAAAGATCAACATTCCTAAATCTCTCCTTGCCTCTTCCTTTCCCTCCTTGCCAGGATGGCTGGCCAATCCAATAAACTCATTTCCGTAAAAGGGCTTAGTAACTGATAAGCCCATAGCATTTTACTCTTCTGGCATAAATTCGATCTTTCATAATTTCAGGTTCCTTGGGAGACAGGGTCTGGTAGATGATGCTGGCAAACCATAATATTATTCCAGCTCACGGAGCCCACAAAAAGAGTGTGGGTATTTTCAGTGACACTTTGGGGGAGGTCCCCTTTAGTGAAGAATGGTATGTCTTCCTGCACAAGTGACTATGAAAGGATGTGAAATAATGGTTTCCTTCTCTCTTTGGTGTGAGTATACATATAAAACGCCCTTGTGAGCATGTCAAGGGATTTGACCTCTAATAGCATTTCTTCATTGATTTCACTGTTGTTTTAGGCAACAATCCATCCACTTGTATTTGGGTAGAACATCTCCATCTCTATCTATATGAGGCATAGGTTCTAAATGCACTAGTCCCCTATATTTACCCCAAGATTAGTCTGTTTTTTGTGTGCTGTGGTATGGATACGAAAATAGTGCAGACTTCAATTACTTTCTCCTTAGCTAAATAATGTGAATGCAGTCTTTTGAATTCTACACCTCCTCCATAAAAAAAAAAAAGTAAAGAAAAAGAAAAGGTCTTGAAGTATTCTGTCTAAAAGACAGCTTTTGGTTGACAGAAAGAGAACATCTTTGTCACTGAATTTCCTTTGAAGGACATTCTAAATTCACGGGAGCATTTCCTGAAGAGGACAACTCCATCTAGCCCTGCAGCATAGGAACATCGGTAAGAGCGCCGTCCTTGCACTGTAGCCTCCTAACTGGTTTCCTGTGATCCAGTCTCATCTTCCTGTAATGCAGTGGCCCTCAAACATGAGTGTGCATCAGAATCTCCTGGAGAGCCTGTTCAAACACAGATTGCTGGGCTCTACCCACAGTTTCTGAGTCAGGATGTTTAGGGTGGGGCCTAAAAATGTACATTCTTAACAGGTTTTCAGGTAATGCTGCTGCTGGTCTGGGAACATCCTTTGAGGACCACTGCTCAAATCCATTTTTCATGCAGCATCCACAGTAATCTTTAAACATGTAAATCAGATCATGCCATTTTGTTACTTAAAACCCTCGGGTATCTTTCCATTGCACTTAAAATGAACTCAAATATTTTATGGTGCCTCCAGAGCCTGGCATGTTTCCTCTGTTTAATTCTTCAAGTTTATCTTCTTCTGCCCCTTCCTCTTGCTCACAAGGCAGGATTTCTCACCTTCTTTCAGGTTGTCCTTGAAAATGCAGAGCTCAGTGTTTCTCTTTAAGGACTTAAGCTCTGGGTTGCTCCAGTATAGCTGGCTGGCTTCCATTGCAACCTTCAGATCACAGATATACTGGCCCCGTTGGGAAATCTTACAATGCCATCTGATGCTGTCCCTCGCTCACCGCAGTCTCTCTCAAGTATCACCTCGTTTCCTCTGTAGCAGTTATCACCATGTGGAATAATTTCTGTTTATTTGCTCATTGTCTCCCGTCTCCCACTAAAGTATAAGTGCTACAGTGACAAGGTCCCGTCTCTCTTGCTCACAGCTATATGCTCAGTGTTCCTAAGAGGCGTTTGCCACACTGTAGGTGCTGGGTTAGTTTTTGTTGTATGAAGCAGTGAGCTTAAACAAAGGGTCTGACTTACATTCCCTAAGTAGGCCGTCCTTGGCCTTTGGTCACCTCTACAATGCTATTGGACATAACCTGTCAGTGAGAATAAGTGAATACTTCCCAATGTTGGAGAAGCCTCAGAACAGAACCAGCCCAGACATGTAAGACTGGACACGGGATCTTTGAACCCATGGCAGTGCTGGCACTGAGTTTCCACCCCATGAGAAAAGTCTACTAACCCCAAGTGGGAAGGCTGGGAGCAAGAGGATGATGTTCTTGACTATTTTCCCAGGGTTGATTCTATGGCCGTGATGCATCTTTGAGTCCATACGGCTTTTAGGAGGGGTGCGCTGAAAAGTTAGTGACAGCACTCAGCCTTCTTTCATGGCCGTCAATGGAAGATCCCATCCTGCTGGCTGACTGTCTTGCTCTTGGGCAAAGAGAGGGCCCATGTTTGTGTTCATGTCTGTCACCAAACGGGACCCAGGCTGGAGCTTCCGTACCTGACTCCAGGTGAGGGAAATGTAAAAATTCAAATGTATTTAGGGTCTTTTGATTTTTCTTTAACTTTCAACAGATTTTTATGTACCTGCTCAATTCATTATTTGGCAGCACTTTGAAAATGAAGGTTTTTCACGTGTTCTTGGGTTCCCCCAAAACACCATAAAACAAAAAAGTGATACCGTCACTCAGGGGCCCTCAGAGGTCCACAGGATTTCTGTTCCTATTCCTTCTTTTCCAGCAGTACTATTTGATACAGCAGAGTCTGTGGTTGGGGGCAGATAAAGTGACTCTAAAATAGTTGTGTTGGCCAAGCGTGGTGGCTCACGCCTGTAATCCTGCACTTTGGGAGGCTGAGGCAGGTAGATTACTTGAGATCAGCAGTTTGAGACCAGCCTGGCCAACATGATGAAACCATGTCTCTACTAAAAATACAAAAATTAGCTGGGTGTGGTGACCCGCCCCTATAGTCCCAGCTACGTGGGAAGCTGAGGCAGGAGAATCGCTTGAACTTGGGAGGTCGAGGTTGTAGTGAGCTGAGATCCCACCACTGTACTTCAGCCTGGGCAACAGAGTAAGGCTCCTTTTCAAGAACAAACAAAACAAAACAAAAAACAGTAAATACCGCAGTCTTACGCCAGAGAAACTGCTGGAAAACAATCCTATTTCTCAGTACCAGGCACATTTTGGATGAGGGTAGCCCTATCCAGGCTCGACCCCAGGAAAACACAGATCTGAACATGGTCTGGATTCTCCAGACTGGAAATAGGAGATAGCACCAAGAAGGAGAGAGTGGCTTTGGCCCAGTTTGGATATAGGCCTGTTTCTGGAAGAAAAACCCTTTTTCTTTTAGGCAATAGTGCTTTAGGGAAGACATTCTGGTTGTATTTGTGAAGTCTGGTTATCATCTGTGACAGTAACAGCTACCCTTACACAACTCCAGGGGATTGTAATCTACCAAAATGACCCCTCCAGGAAGAACACGATGATCAGGTCACAGGGCTTCCAGGTGTGCCTGTAATCCCAGCATAATTATGCATTGTGCCCCTTTCACTCTCTGTATTTCAAGATGATTATCATTCTTAACTAATTATTAAAATTGCATCATTATTATTAATACTCCCTTTCTCTCTGAAAAGTGTTTGATCAATAAAGTCTACTGTCAAGCTATCACAGTACGTACTCTACTGTCTCTCAAGGGCTGCTAACTAGACCGTCCCTTGGAAATCTACAACGGTGCTGTTTGATAGAACTTGCTACAATGATTGGCATGCTTATGTCTGTGCTGTCTAATATGGTAGCTACTAGTTACATGTGGCTACCGAGTACTTTGAAATATGGTTGGTACCTGCTATTAAAATAATAAATACTTGAAATATGGTTAGTGTGACTGAGGAACAGAATTTTAATTTTAATTAATTTGACATTAAATATATATAGCCACAACTGGCTACCACATAACAGGTCAGCAGAGCTCCAGAATTGCCCTATTTAAGCCTCCAAGGTTGTTTCCATCTTCTCAGAACTTCCTGACTTTCTCTCTAAATCTACCAGCACTACGTCTCTCTCTCTCTCTGAAACATTGGTAGCTCAATGAATCATCTTATTAGTTCCTAAAGACAAGCCTACAGACCCTGTCATCTTAAGGATTTTAATGCTGATCACCATGGGTAAAACAGAGGGCATAGCCCAAATGGCAACCTTGGAGGAGTTACCATGATGGAAGAAGACTGCAAGGGGGCGGTGGGGCCCGGGGCGAGATAAGGAGGAGCGGAGACTGAGCAGACCCTGCAAGATTCTGGCATTGGAGGGATAAACAAAAAAGTATCTTGCTGCTTATGATCTGGTAGGAATTATGTAACACATTTCTGGTGCCATGTTATCATTTAATTAGAAAGGAGAGGAAGTTTTAGTCCACCCTTAAAATATAAATAACAATCCCAATCACCATTTTAGTAATTAAGGAACTGGAAATTCAGTTATAGAATAGTTCGGACTTGCACATCTGAATGAGAGGCATGTGTGGCTGCTGCTAACACACAGAATCTGAGAGATGGAGGCAGAATGAGAAGCTGTCTTTGAGGTTTTCAACTTCCCTCCCAGCTAAGGAAACCGTTTCAGTATCTATTTCAGGATTTAAATATTCTAAAAAGTCAAACTAGCAGTCTGGGTATTTATTTTCTTTTTCTTCTGTGCAATATGAAAGCAATCATGAATGATAACATAGGCTTTATTAGAACAAAATCCAAAGAAATTCCTGCCAGACAGGCAATGAAGAATGCAGCTCCAAGAAGAATCTGTTGCTGGGTGCTCACATTTCGTGACCACCACCTTTCCTCTCCTCTCATTTGGTAAATTCCTTCTAGGAGAATCAATATTGCTACCCAAGTCCCCCCACGCTCTCAGAAAGTCAGGTAGGCGTGAGAAGCGTTCTGGGCAAGAGTGTAAGGAGAGCGAGGTATGGGGCTGAGTGGGTGGGTGAGAAAGGGGAACTGAGGGTTTTTTTTTTTTTTAAATTTCTATTATTTGGGTTGGTCTGGTTTGAGCTGAGGAAGAAGTGCTGGTTGAAATTTGAGAAGCCACATTACCACCATAATAATTCTACATGTGAGAGGGTGGGAGCAGGAGGTACAAAGAGGGTCTGTTTTCTCCGTGGTTTTGGTTCCTCTAAGCAAACCAGATTTGCCAAATTGTGGGGATAGCTGCGTGGGAATAGTGTAATTGGTTACCTTAAATTTTTTTTTTAATAGTTTGGGTAAAACTACTGAGAGAATTAATGGATGAATGGCTAAACAATATGTAGTATATCTGTACAGTGGAATATTGTTCAGCCTTAAGGAATTCTGACACATGCTACAACATGAATGAACGCTGAGGATATTATGCAAAGTGAATATAACAAAAGGACCAATTCTGTATGATGCCATTCATGTGACAAAGCTACAGTAGTCAAGTTGATAGGACAGAATGTAGAATGTGGGTTACCAGGACCGGGGGAAGGGGAAATGGAGAGTTACTGTTTAATGGGTACAGCGTTTCAATTTGGGAAGATGAAATGTTCTGGAGGTTGATTGCACAATGTGAATATGTCTGACTACTGAATTGTCCACCTAGAAATCGTTAAGATAGTAAATTTTATGTTATGCAGTTTTTTATCACAGTAAGAAAAAGTTAAGAGATATGGTATTTCTGAGGTTTTTTGTTTTTTTTTTCTTAAATTTTAGTGTATGCATTTAAAGAAGGATTTTTTTTTTAAAGAGTAGCAAAAATTTCCAGCGAGCTGGGTACCATAAGCCTTGTTTCTTACCCTGCAGATCTTGCTATGGAGACGAGAGAGTTTCTTTTTGTTCTTATTTTTGTGTTTCTTACTCATAAGCCCATACAACTTTGGGGGAAGAAAGAAAACATTTAATGAGCACTTCCTCTGTGCCTGTCCCTTTTACGTGTTAACTTAATATTCATAATACCTGTTTAAGTCAACATATAAATAAGTAAAACTGAAGGTCAAGAGAGGTTCAATTATTTGCCTAAATCATTCATGTGGTGGTGCTAACACAAGTGGTAATACATGTGGAGTAACATCCATAAGAGTACCTGGCATTTACTGAGCACTAATTATGTGCTAGGCACTTACTGTGTGCAAGGGTTTTACTCAGTTAAGCACTAGGCCTGCATTAGAATCTAACTGCTTGACCTTCTGACTGCATTCCCCCATCTGTAGGCCATGTGACTGAGACTCAGAGAGGGTCAATGACATGCCCAAAGTCCCACAGCTACTTAACACCAGAGCTAGGATCAGCGGTCATATAAATGCTGTTTCCCATTCATACTTTGCTATCTTCTGATTTTGATAAAAGAAGAATAAGCCCTATTTAACTGGGAAACACATTTTAAAAAAAACTAGAGATAGCTCTTTTTTTTTTTTTTTTTAAGATGGAGTCTTACAATGTCACCCGGGCTGGAGTGCAATGGCACGATCCGCCTCCCAGGTTCAAGTGATTCTCCTGCCTCAGCCTCCCAAGTAGCTGGGATTACAGGCACCGGCCACCATGCCCAGCTGATTTTTTGTACTTTTAGTAGAGACAGGGTTTCACTAGTTGGCCAGGCTGGTCTCGAACTCTTGACCTTGTGATCTGCCTCTCTTGGCCTCCCAAAGTGCTGGGATTACAGGCATGAGAGATAGCTCTTTTAAAGGGAACATTTAGCAAACTCTAAACTGGTTTTATGGGTTGTGTTTCCCTTTGGCATGATATCTACTAGTGTCGTTTAGATCAAGAATAAAGGGACGATAAGATCCCTTTCCCGGATGTAATTTCAACTCTCAAGTAGCGTACTCCGTGTAACTTTATGAATAAATAAATACGCTGTTCCGAATGTTCTGGGGTGTGGATGAATCAAAAATTATTCTTAACTTGTATTACATACTATTTTTTATGGCTGCAATAGACATGTGTGACTAATGGGAAGTACACCACATCACAAGAAAATAATAAAGCTGAGGCATGAAGTCCTTGTCGAGGATGAGCTGGAAATTTTTCTGGGTTCCACATTCTGTCTTGTGATGAATTCTTTTTGGTTTTGGATAAATGCCATCGACTCCCAGACCCAGGCCATGCATCAGCTTGAGCTACATTGCTTGTTCTGTCTTTGCCTTTCCTTGTCTCTTTCTTGCTCCTCCTAGGTTCGGCATGGTAACAATATGCTTTAACTTTATGCTTCTTTCCTGGTATCAAAACTGAGCCTCAAAGCCATATCTCAAATTTTTTTTTCTTCTAATTTTCTGGTGGAGTTGAGAAGAATTCAGACTTGGAATCAATACATGACATGTCACAAAAGAACTAAACAGAGTTGGTAACATGATGATAAAATGTTTCTGTTCCGCCTTGTGTTTGACTTTGTCTGATAATGAAAGCGGGAGCTTACCGTGAGTAGGCAATTTGCTCCACTTCCATCTAACCAAGCAGTCAACTGGTTTTATGACACAGGTTGTAAGATGAATTAAACCAATGTTATTTATTTGCTTTTCACCATGAACAAAAATAGGTCTGTTTCTAAGGTTATTATATACAGCATTGAAGGAAATGCCACCCAGAAATACGATCTTTCCTGTACTGTGAAGCTTACCATCGTCCTTCTTCCAAAGAAAGCAAACATGTGTGTACATATGTACACAAACACACATAGCATATTTTATTAGGCCCCTTTTTTCTCCTAGCACACTGAAGGGAAATAGAGACAGTAAAATGCTGCCCACACAATTTAGCAGCCTTCACTGTGGGCTTCCGCCAGTATTTACTACCGAGGGGCCCTGGGGCTTCTTGCAAGACTATTTTGGCCTCTAGTGAAAAACCTTTGCGTTCTGACTCTGATTTCAACACTATTCAATTTCCTGACTGTGAAAAAGGATTTCCACTAAATTTCCCCTCCATAAACCTGGTATTGTAATAAATAAATGCTTTCTTCTCACCACTTCTTGCCCCTAGGACCTCCTTGTATCTGTGGGGATTCAGTAATATTTGTGAGAGACTTTGTACCTAGGATTATCTCTTGTAAGTGTGAAGTTAAGGTCATTTGGTTTTTCTGCTCTATTTAAGGATTTATTACCTTGGATCAAACCTGAATTTGACCTCTCAGAGGTTGAAGTTTCTATTCTGCGACATCGTGCCTGAATCAGAAACACTCTACTTCTGTGTTTTGTCAAAAGCCAATCTTGTTACATTTTTCATAGTCAGTTTTGTTACTATCCATACTATTTCCATTTCGGTTTCTGTCACCTCTACAATTGACGTATTATCTGAAATAAGACTAGAGATTTGCTGTTCTAATTCTTGGTTGAGTGCTGGCTCCTGGCCCTATATTGATGGTGAAGGCTGAGGATTGGAAAAAAAGGCAAATGACTGATCTCTAAAGTTGTCTTGTGGCAGAAGAACAAATTGTTGAAAATAAAAATTCCTTCAAAACATGAGATTTGATTCCCTTGACCTTTATTTCTGAGTTGGCTTTTTCTTTTGAGCAAGGATAAGCCACAGTGATGTTTGAGCTTCATAAACTCCAAAGAGTAGTAGAGAAGACATATAGTCAGGACAAGAAGAACCAGATCAAGGCCACTGTCCAGGTTTGAAGATTCACATGGGAGTAGGCTCAATGCTAGGGCTACCCAGAGAGTCAGAATCGGCATTCTCATAGTTTGTGACAATATTCTCTCACTGGTCTCCTTGCTTCAGTCTTTCCCTTGACCTTTCAACAATATAAATAGAATCACAGTCATTCTGCTGCTTAAAAGCATGCAGTGGCTTCCACAACCTGACACCAGAACACCAAATTTTTTACTTTATTTTTTAAACTTTTAGGTTCAGGGGCACATGTGCAGATTTGTTACATAGGTAAACTTGTATCATGGGGGTTTGTTGTACAGATTATTTTGTCACTAGGTATTAAGCCTAGTACCCATTAGTTATTTTTCCTAATCGTCTCCCTCTTCCCACCCTATCCCTTCCAATAGGCCCTGGCGTGTCTTGTTTCACCCTATATGTGTTTATGTGTTTTTGTTTTTTTAGCGCTCACTTATAAGTGAAAACATCTGGTATTTAGTTTTCTGTTCCTGCATTCGTTTACTAAGTATAATGGCCTCCAGTTCCATCTATGTTGCTGCAAAGGACATCATCTCGTTCTTTTTTATGGCTGCATAGTATTCCATGGTGTATATGTATTACATTTTCTTTACCAAATATGCAGTTGATGGGCATTTAGGTTGATTCTATGTCTTTGCTATTGCAAATAGTGCTGCAATGAACATACAGATCGGATCACACATGGGCTTAGAGAAAGAGTGCAAGGTTTTATTGAGTAGAAGTAGCTCTAAGTAGATGGGGGAACCAGAAAGTAGATGGTTTTCCCCTGGAGTCAGGCCACTTTGCAATGTGTATTTTCCCATCTATGTGTTTGTGTTCTCATCATTTAGCTCCCACTTATAAGTGAGAACACGTGGTATTGAGCTTTCTGTTCCTGCATTTGTTTGCTAAGTATAATGGCCTCCAGCTCCATTGATGTTGCTGCAAAGGACATGACCTGCACAGTATTCCATGGGGTATATGTATTACATTTTTTTCACTCAGTATGCCATTGATGGGCATTTCGGTTGATTCCATGTCTTTGCTATTGTGGAGTGCAACAATTCAACTTCGTTTGCGGATTCTTCTCTGACTGCTTCAACCACGCCAGCCAAACTACGGTCATGCTGCTTCTTTCTGCCAGTTGATGGCCTGTTCTTCCACCTGCATGCTCTTTGATGACCAGCCACTTGTGTCTTCTTCCACTGATGTATTCCTCTTGATGTTCTCTTGCTTGGGTCCCTCCTGCTGATGTGTTCCTCTCGCCATCCAGCAGCTTCTGTCTCTGCCTTGCTAGTGTCTTGGGTTTTCTTAGGACCAGGATGGGGGCAAGGTGGGCCAGGGTGGTCTCAGAAAATGCAACATTTGGATGAGAGCACAGAAGTGCCTGTCCTTACCTAGGTCTGTGGGGGTGGAGCCCTAGCCAGGGACCATGCCTTCCTCTACCCAGCACTTCCCTTCCCTTCCCAGCACTCCCGTATGATTTGCTATTGTGAATAGTGCCACAGTGAACATAGGTGTGCATGTGTCTTAATGGTAGAATGATTTATATTCCTTTGGATATATACCCAGTAATAGGATTACAGGTTGAATGGTAGTTGTGTTTGAAGCTCTTTGAGGAATCATCACACTACTTTTTACAGTGGTTGAACTAATTTACACTTCCACAAATAGTGGATAAGCATTTCCTTTTCTCCACAACCTCACCAACATCTGTTATTTTTTGACTTTTAAGTAATAGCCATTCTGACTGGTGTGAGATGGTATCTCATTGTGGTTTGGAGAGCATTTCTCTAATAGTGATACTGAGCTCTTTTTTCATGTGCTTGTTAGCCACATGTATGTCTTTTTTAAATTTTTTAAAATTGTACTTTAGGTTCTAGGGTACATGTGCAGATCATGCAGGATTGTTGCATAGGTACATACATGGCAAGATGGTTTGCTGCCTCCATGCCCCCATCACCTATACCTGGCATTTCTCCCCACGTTATCCCTCCCCACTCCCCCAACCCCTGCTGTCCCTCCCCTAGCCCTCTCCAACAGACCCCAGTACATGATGTTCCCCTCCCTGTGTCCACATGTTCTCACTGCTCAACACCTGCCTATGAATGAGAACATGTGGTGTTTGATTTTCTGTTCTTGTGTCAGTTTGCTGAAAATGATGGTTCATTCATAGATTCATCTATGTCCCTACAAAGGACATGAACTCATCATTTTTTGTGGCTGCATAGTATTCCATGGTGTATATGTGCCACATTTTCTTTGTCCAGTCTATCGCTGATGGGCATTTGGGTTGGTTCCAGGTCTTTGCTATTGTAAACAGTGCCGCGATGAACATACGTGTGCATGTGTCTTTATAATAGAATGATTTATAGTCCTTTGAGTATGTACCCAGTAACAGGATTGCTGGGTCAAATGGAATTTCCATTTCTAGATCCTTGAGGAATTGCCACGCTGTCTTCCACAATGGCTGAACTGATTTACAGTCCAACCAACAGTGTGAAAGTGTTCCTATTTCTTCGCATCCTCTCCAGCATCTGTTGTCTCCAGATGTTTTAATGATCGCCATTCTAACTGGTATGAGGTGGTATCTCGATGTGGTTTTGATCTGCATTTCTCTAATGACCAGTGGTATGCCTTCTTTTGAAAAGTGTGTTCATGTTCTTCCTACTTTTTTTTTTTTGTCCAAGTCTCACTCGGTCACCCAGGCTGGAGTGCAGTGGCACAATCTTGGCTCACTGCAGCCTCTGCCTCCTGGGTTCAAGCAATTCTCCTGCCTCAGTCTCCTTAGTAGCTGGGACTACATGCATGTGCCACGACGCCCAGCTAATTTCTTGTATTTTTAGTAGAGATGGGGTTTCACCATGTTAGCCAGGATGGTTTCTACCTCCTGACCTTGTGATTCACCCACCTCAGCCTCCAACATGTTGGGATTACAGGTGTGAGCCACCATGTCTGGCCTCTTCCCACTTTTTAATGGAGTTATTTTTTTCTTGTAAATTTGTTTGTTTCTTACAGATGCTGGATATTAGACAGCACCCTTGCCTTGTACTGGTTTCCAAGGGGGGATGTTTCCGACTTTTGTTCATTTAGTATGATGTTGGTTGTGCGTTTGACATAGATGGCTTTTATTATTTTAAGGTATGTTCCTTTGATACTTAGTTTGTCTAGAATTTTTAACATGAAGGGATGTTGAATTTGATCAAAAGGCCTTTCTGAATTTATTGAGACAATTGTGGTTTTCGTCTCGAGTTCTGTTTATGTGATGAATCACATTTATTGATTTGCATATGTTGAACCAACTTTGCATCCCAGGGATAAAGTCTACTTGATCATGATGGATAAGCTTTTTGATGGACTGCTAGCTTTGATTTTTCAGTATTTTGTTGAGGATTTTTGCATTGATGTTCATCTAAGGATACTGGCCTAAAGTTTCCTTTTTTTGTTGTGTCTCTGCCAGGTTTTAGTATCAGGATGATGCTGGCCTCATAGAATGAGTTGGGGAGGAGTCCTTCCTCGTGAACATTTTGGAATAGTTTCAGCGGGAATGGTAACAGCTCTTCTTTATACATTTGGCAGAATTCAGCTGTGAATCCGTCTAGTCCTGGGCTTTTTTATTGTTGTTGGGCTATTTATTACTGATTCCATTTCAGAGCTTGTTATTGGTATGTTCAGGGAATCCATTTCTTCCTGGTACAGTCTTGGGAGGGTGTATGTGTCCCGGAGTCTATCCATCTCTTCTACGTTTTCTAGTATGTGTGCGTAGAGGTGTTCAGAGCAGTCTCTGATGGTGGCTGTATTTCTGCAGGGTCACTGGGAACATCCCTTTTGTCATTTCTAATCGCCTTTATTTGGATCTTCCTTATTTTCTTCTTCATTAGTCTAGATAGTGGCCTGTCTTACTAATTTTTTCAAAAAACCACATCCTGGATTTCAGAACACAAAATTCTTACCAAGACCTTCTGTTGCCTTGTCCCTGCCTATTCATGTAACCTGATTGCATTTTTCTTTTGCTCACTGCTCTCCAGTCACATTAACTTGCTTTAATTTTCTTGGATTTGCCAAGCTCTTTCTTGCCAGCAGATCTTCGGTTATGTTGTTTTTCTTGCCTGAAAAGCTCTTTGTCCATTTGCCTCCTACTGATTCTTCAGGTTTTAGCTTAATATTACTTTCTTAGAAAGGCCTTTCCTGCTATTCCATTTCAGAGTACTTTGTTCTTTTCATGGTACTTATTGTAATATGTTAATTTGTATTTATATGCTTCTTGAGGCATAAGATAAATATCTGTTTCAATCACTGGATAGTAAGATTTGTAAAGGCAGAAAACAGATGTGTTTTATGTACTGTTGAGCTTCCAGTAATTAGCAAGTAGATACTTAAATTGTGTGTGTGTGTGTGTGTGTGTGCGTGAGCGCGCACGTGTGGATCTTGGGGTCAAGAACAAGAACACCACCTACTCAGATCACATATAGCACCGAGCCAAGTAATGAGATAAAACCAAAAATAGTTTGAATACCAGGAGACTCAACTCCTCAGGAGCAAGGTTGTATATCAAAGACCTGGCAAATAGCACAGGATGAGGAAATGTGTGTGCTCTAAACATAGAGGAGGAAACCAAATAAAAATTGAGAAAGCTGATAGTGCCAGACATAGGACCTTAGCAAGGTAGTAGGTGGTAGACATACAGCACCAGCAACAAGGATGCTCCAACACAGCGGGAGTATCCTGGCTCAGTAAGGAAGATTTTTATAGGAAAGCATTTGGATTTCACTGCAATGATTCAACTTACAGGGCCTTACTGTGGGTCTGCTATAGCAGTTACCAGGCTGACGGGGCCTGATATCCCTTTTGGCCCTACAGACTACCTGGAATGTCTACATTTGATTTCTCACCTGTGGATACTCAGTGTGCACAATCCCTCATCCCAGCCAGAGTGTGATGTGCAAACACTGCGTGAGCATTTTCAATATTCACCATACAGTTTGTAATTATGATGGCTCCCTTCTGTTCCCAAGGGCATTTAGATTGGGTGATGGAACATTCTGATCTATTTTAAATGAGTTGTATCGGATTAAAAGATCCTGGGGCTGAAAACCCCACACAAGTAACAAAAAGGAAAAGAAAAATCATTCAAGCTGTTTTACAAAATGATTTTTTGCTTTGTAAGGGCTATCCACCCTTATCAGGGAAGAGAGAGGCAAAAAGGAATGGCCTGGCTTCTTGCTGGGTTGATAAAACAAAGGCTGTTGGAATAGGATATTGTCGACCATTTTCAAATAATTTTCCTTTCTTGAGTAAAGTTATCTGCTTTAAATGAATGAATTACTACTGTTATTATTGGTCAATCTTTTTTCCGCTTCAAGGTTGTTCTTCAAATGTTTCTATAATAAAACAAGACACAGAAACTAAGACAACATCAGCGCAGTTTTCACCTTCTGCTTAGGTACATATTTCAATTTTGTTGAGATGGAAGTTTTTCTTTTCCTTACATAAAGGTGGCCCAGTAAAGTGCATCCCACATCCCGTGGCCCTAACTGTTGCCTGTGTGGACGCTTTCTGGGGAAACAGTGTCCACAGTAAATGAAAATAAGCAGTAAGTTGTGAATTAGGATTGACTTTCCCAGGGACAGGTTTTTAAATGGGTGATCCACCATATCAAAACCAGAGGGGAAAGTAATAGCAACTGTTAAATTTGGGCCCTAAGTGAGTGCAAAGCCATAAGGGTTGGAGGCTGGGGAACCGCCAGGACGACCTAGCTGAATTGGATTATCCCATTGGTAGCATAATAGACACCTGAGGAGCCATAGATGCTAACACTGAGGGCTTCACACTGCAGCATGGCTTTGCAACTTAGCAGATCAGCACTGAAGCAGGGAAGGGAGGAGGAAGGCTTGCCTGCTTTTTGCACCACCGGCATTCTGTGAAAACAGGCCTGAAGTGGTAATGGGATGGCTACATAGTTCGAAAGAAAGGTAACTGTGTTTAAACAGAAGAAGGAAACCTGTCTGAGTGTAATTGTCAATGCACATGGAAGAATATGACATATGCTCTGCCTCACTGGATACTAAACCGGAAAGGAAGGAAGAGGCACAGTGATTACTTCTGGAAATGTACATGTTATTTACTGCGGATTCATCGTGATAGTGCATTGTGTGGCTATAGAATGCTTCTTAATGAAAATCCTCATGAGTAGATGGATGCCCTCCGATTTTATAATTTAATACATAGTTCTTCTGTGAAGACAGATACAGTAAATATGTTAGGGATAGAACAAGGAGATTTTATTTATAGCTATTTGTCCATATCCAGGTACTTGTAATACAATTTTTCTTTTTCTTTCCTCTTTCTCTCCTTCCATCCTCCCTTCCTCTCTTCTCAGCTGCTACTGAAACCAGCCCAGCATTAGACAACTCCCTTGATTCTTTCTTAAGGATGAAGCAGTCATTTTCAGTCAACAATTCAGCTTATCAGGAGAAAATGACATAGAGGAGGGCGTAAACAAGAAAATAACCAGGGGCCTATTTTGAAGTTCATTATGGAAAAAGCAGGCAAGCCTTCCTCCTCCCTCTCTCAAAGAGAACTCCCTCAAAGGCATCTTCCCTCTCTGCCTGAGAGATAGCCCTTCCCTGCTACTTGTGTGCACGCTCCAAAAAGAATTTTGACTGTCTTCTCGCCCAAGCACACTTTTTTATTAAAAAAAAAATCAGCTATAAAATGACAACTGAGCACACACATGCAGAGCTACCAGGAAATTACAGTTCTCACCAGCTTGGATGGCCCAGCCTAGACTATTTGCGCTGAGGGTGTATAAACCACTGCTTTGTTGGACTCTCAGGGTGAGAGGAAATTTCTTAACCAAGAGCTCTGCTTGGAAAACATTGTTTCTGTAACAGCCTGAGGTCAAACTCTGGGGATAGCTAGCAAGAATTCCACTGGCAGCGTTCAGTTATCTTGAGGTTATGAAGGGAGAAAGGAATCCCTTTCCCTCTCGCCACCTCCAAGATTCAGTGGGGCCTGGATTCTGAAGAACTCTGTCTGCTTCAGCCATTTTTGAAGTGTTCTTAAAAGCAGAGGTATGAATTGCAGCTGAGGTTGTCTTTGTGGTTAAAAAAAACTCTTTGGCCTGTGGAAGCATTGTCTTTTATCAGAAATACCCACCAGGTAGGAAAAGATGGAGATCAGAGGCTCAGAGGAGCTGTAGGCCTCCAAGATCTTGCTTATGGGCTTAGAAAATGATACAGCATCATGTGTTGTGTTTTGCGGAGGCTGTTATTTTCAAGGAACTGGTCCCACTAGGATATTCTTAGAACAGTTTGAACTAACATCCTTAGGAGACCGTAGTAATAGGCATTATTCAATCACAAAGGAGGCCTAAGCCAACTGTTTTCAAATCTTATTTTTAAAAGTTTAAAGAAACAACTTTCAGTAAGTTTGGGGATGAGAAAATCCAAATGCAAGGAACTGGGGTGGTCGGAGCCGAGGGCAGGGCGATGGTAGAGCAGTCATTTTGGAGCGAAGGTAAATTGCCGCCTGAAAAATCTCTGACTCAGCAAACTTCTTGTTTTTCCCCCTAAACTTCCTACCTTCTAACATCCCTTTCTAGGAGACGAATAAATGGAGGAGGAAAAAGGACTACCAGAGGTGTCTGGGACTTCTGCACATGTTATCTCTGGGAAGGGTTTTAGTACCTGCCTCGGAAGCAGATGGATGATCAGGCACTGTTGTTCACATCTGTAATCCTAGCACTTTGGGAGGCTAAGGTGGGAGGATCGTTTGAGATCAGGAGTTTGAGACCAGCCTGGGCAACATAGCAAGACACCGCTCTCTATGAAGAAAAGTGAAAAAAGATTAGCTGCATGTGGTGGTATGTGCTTGCAGCTCCAGCTACTCGGAAGGCTGAGGCAGGAAGATCACTTGAGCCTAGGATTTTAAATCTGCAGTGAGTGATGATTACAGTACTGTACTGCAGTGGGTGGCAGAGTGAGATCCTGTCTCTGAAATTAAATAAAAATGAAAATAAAATTTAAAAAGCAGATCAATATGAGATGATTAGTCCTCTGAGTGGCAGAAGGCAGGGCCATGCTTACCTTGGAGCTCCTAGGACATTGACTGGTACAACGTGGGTGCTCAAATAATACCTGCTGAATGGAATATGAGAAGAGTGGAGGGGAGAGAGGGAGGGAAGGAGGAGGACGATCCATCACGTGTGTACTCTGAAACCTACCTGACTTAATGACTTGACTTTACTGAATTTTCACTTTGAGGAATCAAAGAAATGGACAGGAACTTAAAAATATTTTTTAACCCTAATTCAACCTCTATTTACATTTTGGACTTACCCAGTATAAGGATCTTTAAAGCTCAATTTGTGAAAACACCAGGTTTTTGGTATCTACTGTCTTCCTTCATTTATTCTCTGGCATACAGCCAGCCATGCCCACCTGCAGTGGGCTTCAAATTCAGAAGAAAAGGAGAGTGAATTCTTAGAATGAAGTGACCAGAGGTGCCAGGGTTGAGCTGTACCTTTGGGAGCGTCCATGTAGTCTTCATCTTTCTTATTCTTTCATGCTTGAGTCCTCATTTGGGGCCAAAAAGCAGAACCTAACCTATTGTGACAACTGACCACATGTGTGATAGACATCTATCTGGACTTCCTCAAAAATGAGAACTGTCCCAAGCTGGGGACGTAAGTACATGAGAGGGATGGGATCAAGGATGCAATCAAGTGTGGGAGGATAGTTTAATGCCTTATGCTATATGGATTTTCATGTGATTAGTACCACCTGGTACTAGTTTTCAAATGCCTTGCAGTACTTAGATTATAGACATCAAGACATGACATTTTCTACTCTTGAATTTTAGTTATCAGGCTTTTGTAAATTATGCCATGTTCTTAGGTATGAAGTAGATATGATCTTGTAAGATTTTACTGTGCTTCTTTTTTGGAAGGAGAGCTAGGGAACTCATTGCATTAGGAATCAATCTTGTTAGAGGTGGGGCTGCAGAGGGGTAGAGTGTGCATAAAGGTGTGTAGCCTTCTAGGGGTGCCTGCTCCAAATGAGGCTGGTGGGCCTGCAATTTTGTGAAAAGTTAGCTGAGAATCATGTTCTGGGGGTCAAGAATATTTATTTCCCAAATACCTCTTATCATCACAGCAGGAGGTAAAACAAGACACCCCAGAATTAACCTGAATTGAAGAGGAAAAAATCCTTTAAAAAGCAATATTGCAAAGCAATATGACATGAATCATGCTTCCTGACCTTTGCTACAGTCTAGATCCTGCTTCTGACTTTGAAGAGTCTCTAGTTCTGATCATTTGAAGAGGACTTGCCCTGGCAATGAGCCATATGACCAAAAAAAAAAAAATGCCCACCAGATGTATTACTCTAGCTTCATTTTTTGTTCTCTTTGCTTCAGGCACACTGACCTTTTCTAGGACCTGAAGGTGTCTCGCTGTCCCTGCTGTGTCAAGCACTTATGCCTCACTTGTGCCTCTCCTCCTCATTTGCTAATTTCAATGCATTCTATGGTCACTGAGAAGCCTTTTCTAACCCCCAAGACTGGGCTAAGATCCCTGCTGTAAGCCCCACATCATCCTGTGTTCCCTCAGGCCCAGGGATTAACCCGTTGCGTTGGCAAGAGTTGTCCTCTTGTCTATGTCCCACTAGACAATGGGAAAGTTATATTTGTTATCTGTGTCCCAGTGTCCTCATCTGTAAAATGGGACCTCTAGGTATACCAACCATGGGATATGTCAGGATTAATTGAGTTAAAGTATGTGAAGCAAGAGAGGGTCTCTGGCATATACTAAATGCTGACAATTGTGAGCTATAATTTTTATACTTGAGGGCAGGACACATATCTGTCATTTTTATGTCCCTACAGCTTGCCTCAGGGCTGGTACAGAGTCAGCTGCCAAAACTACTTACTAAATACATGGGAGACCCTCAAGAGCTCTGTAAAGACTGAGTCACAGTATTAGGAACATTAATGCCTTTGGCAAGATTCTTGTGGCTTTGCAAATGTCCAGACTTACTCCAGCTGCCTCTCTGACATGTGGAGGCAACGATGCCTTTGACGTCAGCACAGGTGCAACTGGGTGGCTCCGTGGGAATGACAGAGCCTGTCTTCTCTCAGTAGTCGGGATTCTGTTGAACTGCTTACAGGGCACTAAATACTGAAGAGGCAGGAGCTTGGAGAAAGCTGAGAGGTACCTACCCCTATCTACCTACTCAGAGGATTTTAAGAAACACAGATAAATACAAGAGACAACATGGTCTTATAATGGGAAAAGAGCTTGCCCTTGGAGGTAGATACACTTTGTTTTGCATTCCAGCTCTGTGATGTCAGCAGATGTGGCTTAATTATTAACCTCTCTCAGCCTTGGTGTCTTCGTCTATAAAATGGGAATTGTGGGCTATATGGAATTAGTAGGACTGGAGTTAGAAAGCCAGTTCTGCTATTTACAAAGTTGCGTGACAGTGAACCAGTTACATAACCTCTTTAAGTCTCAGTTTTACTGATTAATAAAATGTACTTAATAATCATATCTGATAACAAGGTTGTTAGGAGATTAAATAAAATAACACATATAAAAAAGGAGAAGTGTGCAATAGTGAAAGCCCTGTCTGTAGTAGTGCCGTAAATTATTTCTTGAAATATAGCAATTGCACATGATAAAAAGAATTCTGATTTGTTGGGCAGAAGCTTACAAGGATATCTTCCAAATTGCAAACAGCATGCATTCCTCTCAGGAGTCAATTTTATTAGGAAGGATGGCAACCCAACTGGAGGCACAGACATCCGATTGGTTTCAACTCTGTAGCATTTGGAATCCTTTGTAATATTCCATTTGCCCTTGTTGCTTTTAGCAAGAAGTGTTTTATGACATAGAGAAACACATCAGTGACCATCTCCTCCTTAATGAACCAAGTTTTAGACACAGCATTGTGCAATATGATTACAAGCCATGATGGGATGGTCCTCTTACTACGAAGAGTAATGGAGCAAGTGATATTAATATTATTGAGACTTTGCCTGGCCCAGCTGAATGCCACTAATACTTTCTTTTAGAGAGCAGTGCCCAAGAATGGCTGATGAATCTGATTGCCAGCCCAGCTCGACATTCTTCAGACTACATTCTTGCATGCTTCACACTTTGGAACCAAACACTCTTAAACTGTTCTGTTTTTAACTGCTGAATTGCATTTCATCTTGAGATCACACTAACGGGGAAAAAAACCAAGAACTTGAGCAAAATTTTTGGTTTAGCTTCTTCATAGTCCTCTGCTTTACAATGAAAGTATCTCTTCATGCTTCTTGGTACCTGGGAGTAGAATATTGTGTATTTAATGGAGCCTTGGGTGACAACGGTGTGGTGGTGTTGAGTAATGCATTGGCAGGTCTTCTGTAGTGAATCCATCAATACAAGCATGTGGCCTAATTTCTAATTACAGTGTTTCCATTAGAAATGTCTCCAGGACATAGTTTTTAAGACAGAAGTAAGAGAGTAAGGACACATCTGCCTTAGAGCCCTGAGGACAAAGAATGGAATATAAAATGAGCCACACTGCGTTTGTTGGTCCTCATGCTGTCATGGTATTCTTGTGTTTAACTTCTGCTGCTCCAGGCCCAGCCTTTACAAAGTTTCTAAAAAGTGTCCTGTTTCTAAGCCAGTGATGGCCTAGAGGCAAAAAGGAAGTCCAGAGCAAAGCCACTGTCTGATAACTGTTTTGTTCAAATATTTCCTCGCAAACACAATGTGCAAGGCCAACGCCAGGTCCCACGGATTCAATGTCGGACTCCTGGGCTTTGAGGACCTTAGTTGGGGACACACACACATGCAATTAGAATATGAGGTGAGGTATATCAGAGGAACTAATGAAGCACTTGGAGATGCACAGGATGGAGATTAAATGTGCCTGGAAAACTGGGGAAGCTATAATTGAGGACACAGCATTTGGGGTATGCCTCAAAGCATGTGCCATGCCTCCAAGAGTGTCCAAAAGTGACCAAAAGGCTCTTCTGTTGGACAGAAACACAAACAGTAATAATAGCATACTTTTGCAAAATGCATCTTAGGTTTATGAAGTAGACAAGACAGTTGGTATTACCTCCAATTTATAGCAGAAGCAACCATGTCTGAGGAGCAAGAGTGATTTACCCAAGTTCCCGCCGGTAAGCAAGGAGAGAGCTGGGGCAAGGAAGTAGGTCAGGATCCAACTTCCAGTTTCCTTCCTGGCTGCTTGGTCAGTATGCTTTCACACTGAGCACCTGTGAGAGGACACGGTCCACATGTATTATCAGCTCTGATGGCTGTGCAACCCCTCCTGAAGTGTTTCAGGTCATACTGCAGCGTTTTGCCAGCTGCCTAGATTGGGCCAGCCCAGGGGACAGTTCTGTGCATTTGGGAACCCCTGATGAGGAGAACAAGTAAGGTAGGAGCAATGTCCCAACAGTTACCCAGCTCCCTGCCCTTTGCTATCTGAGCCTTCAAGTGAGAGTGTCATCAGGGACACCTGCCAGCAGCTAGAGTCCAGGGTCAGGTGAACGTCCTTATCACCAGAGTGCTTTGTTTCTGTGTGGGTTGTTTTATGAGCATTATTACAACAGCTCTGTGAGAGTGGCATGACAGATAGGATTTTCTTAGTGGAGACAAGGATACTGGAGTGCAGAGAGGTTAGATGACTTGCCTACATGACAAATCATAAAACTAGGGCTGAAATTCAGATATACTTTTAGTCCCACTGGCTCTCAGTCTGCTGAGGAATGTGGTGTCTCCTCATCATGGCTCCTAGATTTCTTTTGATAGGAAACAATGCCTTTTACTCTCTAATTGAGCTATGGTTTAAAATGAAGTATGAGTCTGCCTTCAATTCTTGCCAAATCATAAGTCATCTATATTAGGTCTATCCCTGATAGCAATGTTTGATGAGTGGGAAGGGCTGTGGAGGGAATACTGAGATACCAATATTCTTCAGGGATGGGAGGAGAGAGAGAGAAAGAGAGAGAGAGAGAGAGAGGAAAATGCCCTTTCCTGCAAAATGGGAGTATAAAAACAAGAACCGAATACCCAGCACCCTCACCTGTGACCCCAACTTCCCCATGATCCACCTGTTGTCTGTGCATCTATTCTACATCAGCTGCTTTTCCTCAGACGTGACTCTCCTTCTCCACTTTGCAGCTTGGCTCATCATGCTGTTTTGTTCAGCATTTTTGCTTGTAAACATGACACCATTTTCCCATGGTCATGTCAAGTGCTTTTTTTTTGATGCTCCTGCCTGGATTCATTCTCTTGTTGGATACAAAAAGTCTGAGTACTTTCGAGGTTTCTTGGCACTTACTGTATTGTGCCTCGAGCTGCAGCTGAGTTGTGTTCTTGGATAATTCCTCCCGCTGAGTGCAGAGGGCAAGACCTGTGTCATAGTCATCTTAGTAGATAGTAGATATATAGGGATACTGATAGAGATACATACTTCCATTAGGAATATAGTAGTACATGATCAAAGAACAGGGACTATCTAAATTTTTGAATATAATTTATGATTCTGCTTAGGAGCAGCTCTGCTCCATGGGAGGGCCCAGTTAAGAGGCCATAAAGAGTACCTGGACCTTAGGAGAGGTACTGAGTGTCCTGAGTGAACCACTTGAACCATGGATAAGGCTTGGGTGAAGGAGAAAACCTCTGGAAAAATGATGCCCTGGTCCAAATAGTTGACCATCTGTCGCCTCTTCTCCAAATCTGTAGCGTTCTCCATTGTAGATAGTCCTATCCAACTGCTTAGCTGTAGTGACCTGGTCAGGGCAATGTACTCAAGAGGAGAGACAGGCCATGATGTCCCTCATTTCTGAGTCTGAAGGGCAGCTGCTGAAATGCTGCTTACTTGTGAATGCGTTAGCTTCTTTCCAGCCAATGTGTAGAGATCTCTGACTCACATTAAGAACTTTGCATAAATGACCTCAGTACAGTGAATGAGAAAAGGCAATTAAAGTGTAGGTATTTCTGGGTGCAACAAGGATCCCTGGATGTCAGCAGCTCATTTAATATGCATAGCACTTGACAGTTTACAAAACAGTTTTACACATCTATCTTCATTTGGCCCCTACAATTATTTCCAGAAATCAGTAGAAGAGTAATTTTACTTCCTCTTTACAGATGGGGCTCGGAGCAGAGCCTTGTCTGTGACCACATACCTAATAATGGGCAGGGCAGATTCTTGAATCCAGAATTTCATTTGCCAAGTCTAGAGTATTTCTTTTATCCTCAAAGCATCTTAGATAACATCCACCCACCCAAATGAAAAGGATAGGAGTGTCCAGGAGGTGAAGTATATACATAAAAGAAGAGTGAAGAGAACAATTAAGTGAAACGATCTGAGAATATGCAAACCAGAGCCAGTGCAGGGAGGAATGTATTAGCTTTATTTTGGCAGGTAACTTTTTTTTTTTTTTCGCTTTTTTAGAGAAAGAGAATGAGGAACATGCAGGAGGAGTAATTTGTTGTCTACCCCGACATTTCTTCCTTGGTACCAGTACTTATTTCCCCATGGAAGGGCTGGAAATGGCCAGGACTGCTTTTCCAGGCTCCCCTGCAGAAAGGCTTGCATGTGTGACTCAAAGCTGGCCAGTGAGACCAGAAGATATGTCTTCTGAGAGCCTTTTGGGATAGGTTTTCCTCCCTGGTGCTGGGTATGCGGCAGTTCACTGCCTGTGGGATACACTGATACACAGCTTGTCTGACATGAATGCGTGTGTGATCGTGAAGTTCTTTATGTCTGTGTTAGCTTTTCATGGTACATCTGTTGGAAAGAAGAGCCTTTTAGGACATTTGTAAACCGTTTGTGATGGGAGGGGATAAATCTGTAAATATGCTTGAAAAGGGGCTGCTGTAATGTGAAGCCAACTCGGCCAAACGTGGGCTTTGCAGTAATAAGGATGGGAAGCTAAAGATCAGGCCTCATGGTAAAGAATTTCCCCCTTTCTTCTACTTGGCCTGTCAATGTGGCTTTTCTGACACATTTGAGGCCCTGCTCCTTGTCTTGTATTCAGCACCTAATAATGTTGTTGCAAATGTCAGGACTGCAATAAGCGCAGCTGTGTTGTAGCAAGTAGGAGTCTGCTACAAAATGGGAAGAGTCGCTAATAGTTTTGGCAACAAAACATGACAAGGTGCATATTACCAGAGGCAATTACGTGCATCTCAGGGGGACTCAATAGACTCTGAGACGGACTTTAATGACACGAAAATCCACTTGCCCTTTTCGTTTTCTCTGTTATGTCTAAGTAAGGAAAACATTGAGAAAGTTATTCTAACTATAAAATTGTAGCACAGTTTTTCTTTCTTTTTTTTTTTTAAAAAAGTCTGATCTATTCTTTGACTTGGAAAATGGTTCATTATGCTTTGATTCAAAGAGAGAATAAAACTGGGGATAGTGGGAAGGGACCAGCTTACTTTGTGTCACTTGGTACCAAACTATTTGGGCACTAGCCCGGGATAGATGAGTTTTAACACTGCTACATCGGAGCAGGGAGCCAGTTCCACACTCAGTTTTCAGAAAGTCTCTAAAGACCAGTCGTCAACTATAATCTGTATTTATTACTAATTTTTAAAATTGGTATGTATTCATGTGGTATGATGCAATTTTGCTACACGGATGGATTGCACTGTGGTGAAGTCAGGGTCTTCGGTGCCGCCATCACTGGAGCAGCATACATTGAAGCCACCAAGCAACCTCCCATTAGCTATAATCTTATGAATGTTATTTCTGAGAGACTTTGGAAAGACTTTCCTAAATTGGATGAGAAAACATATATAAAATGAAATCGACAAACACAGAAGCAGGTTCCTCATTTTAGTCAAACAACTGCTGCGTTATTTGTGTTACTTCGTGGTTGTAGCTCTTGGAGTGAAGCTGTCCCTTATGATGCCTGAAAGTGACAACAACAACAAAAAACTCAGCAAATTAGGACCACATCTCAATATTTTAGCTTAATAATAGGTGTCTACGGAAAATACCACGTCAGACCTAATTCCTAACAGTGAGATGTTAGTGGAACGCACTTTAAAATCAGAATAAGGTAACCATGTCAGCTCCTACCACTTCCATTCACACCACAGGAAGTCCTTACCAGTGTAAAGATGTGAAAGTAGAATGAAGGACAGGGATTGGATTTCTAAAACCAGAAATGGAGAGTAGTATACAAAAAGAGATACTAACGGCAACACAGTTCAAGAATATATTTAGTAAATGATGTCCAAGATCTGTATGAAGAATGTTGTTGGTTTGTATATCAATACAACTTTATTGAAATTCACTAAGAAGACCTAAATAAATATAGAAATATGCCATTTCGTGTATAGAATACTTCAATATTGCAAGCTTGTAACTTCTCCCTAAATTGAATGATAGATTTCAGGCAACTTTCATTAAAATTTTGACTGATATTTGAAGAATTTAATGAGTCAATTCTAACATTTAAATGAAGGAGCAAAGTCTCGAGGAGAACCAAGATTCTGCTCAAGAAGAAAACATTGCAAGGACTTGAATTACCAGGTAACCAGTGGCATTTTCACAAAGAGTTACAAATTAAACTAAATAAGAATAGACAGCCCAGACACAGATCCACATATGGAACATTATGTGGCAGAGGTGGCATTGTAAATGACTAGGAAAGGAGGTCATATTTAATAGGTAGTACTGAGAAAGTTAATTATCCATATGAAAAAAATGAAACAAGTTCTATTTTCACACTGTAAAGAAAAATTAATTCTAGTTGAATTAATGCATACATATGAAAGGCAAAACTTTTCCAAGAAAGTATGGGATGATTTGCATTCTTCGGTAAAGAAACATACATTTGAATAAGATGCAGAAAGCACTAACCTAATTTTAAAAAATTAACTACATTAAATAAGGAACTTAATGTTCAGAGACAACATAAGGTAAATAAAACACAAGGAGATTGCATTTGCCTGACACATAACAAATAAAATTGATTTCTGAAATATACAAAAAAAATTCTACAAACCAATTAAAATGGAGATAACCCAATAGAAGAAAGGGGGGAAAGACATTTTACTAAAGAGGCATCATGAATGGCAAATGTATATAAGAAACCTAAACTCTAGAAGTAAACCTAGGCAATACTATTCAGGACGTAGGCATGGGCGAGGACTTCATGACTAAAACACCAAAAGGAATGGCAACAAAAGCCAAGGTAGACAAATGGGACCTAATTAAACCTAAGAGCTTCTGCACAGCAAAAGAAACTATCAATAGAGTGAACCAGCAACCAACAGAATGGAAAAAAATTTTGCAAACTACCCATCTGATAAAGGGCTGATACACAGAATCTACAGAGAACTTAAACAAATTTACAGGAAAAAAACAACCCCATCAAGAAGTGGGCAAAGGATATGAACAAACACTGTTCAAAAGAAGACATTTATGTAGCCAACAAACATGAAAAAAAGCTCATCATCACTGGTTATTAGAGAAGTGCAAATCAAAACCACATTGATGCCAGTTAGAATGGCGATCATTAAAAAATCAGAGACAACAGATGCTGGAGAGGATGTGGAGAAATAGGACTGCTTTTACACTGTTGGTGGGAGTGTAAATTAATTTAACCATTGTGGAAGACAGTGTGGTGATTCCTCAAGGATCTAGAAATAGAAATACCATTTGACCCAGCAATCCCATTACTGGGTATTTACCCAAAGGATTACAAATCATTCTGTTATAAAGACACATGTACATATATGTTTATTGTGGCACTGTTCACAATAGCAAAGACCTGGAACCAACCCAAATGCCCATCAATAATAGACTGGATTAAAAAAAAATGGCACATATACAGCATGGAATACTATGCAGCCATAAAAAAGGATGAATTCATGTCCTTTGCAGGGGCAAGGATGAAACTAGAAATGACCATTCTCAGCAAACTAACACAAGAACAGAAAACCAAACACTGCATGTTCTCCCTCATAAGTGCGTGTTGAACAATGAGACTACATGGACACAGGGAGGGGAACATCACACACCGGGGCTTGGGAGGTGGGGAGCTAGGGGAGGAATAGCAGGGGGTGGGGGAATTGGGGAGGGATAGCGTTAGAAGAAATATCTAATGTAGATGACAGGGCAATGGATGCAGCAAACCACCACCATAGCACGTGTATACCTATGTAACAAGATCATTTCCTGCATGATCTGCACAGGTACCCCAGAACTTATAATAAATTAGAAAAGGTGTTTAACTTCATTTGTAAGCAAGGAAATGCAAATTAAGACTCCCTTCGTAAAGCTCAAAACCAAGCAAGAGTACCTAATACATTGCTTATTTATAGATATATATGCTAAAATTAGAAGGCAAATCAATGGTGAACACTACATTCAGTGCAGTGTTCACCTCTGGAAGGAAAGCTTTAGGGTAGAGGAATCCCACAGGTGGATTAAATGCTAAGAGTAAAATTCTAATTTAAGTTTGTTGATAAGTTCATAATGTTCATTTTGTTAATATATTTTAGGATTCATATATTTACTACATTAGTAGACATCATACATAACTTTTTTTTTTTAAAGTTGGTGAAAAAAGGAAAGAGAGAGAAGAAAGAGACTGGATACAACCTTTGCACTGTTTCCTTGCATCTCCAATTCTATCTTGAAGAGTGGAAACTTTGAAACCATGAGAAACATTTTTCTGCGCCATATTTCTTGCAGGGTGCCAGATAGAAAAGAGCCCCTTCTGGCCCCTGGTAAGTCTTTTTGTGCAGGCTCCTGACTCTCTGGCTTCTGCTCCATAGGTGGTAGAAGTTAACTCACTGTTTCTTGAATAAAGTAAAGAAAAATAAATGAGTTGTTGCAGCAGAGTTATAATTCAGTAGAAAATTGCCGTTGTGCTGTATTGTACCCAATACCACATGCAGATGGGTATTTAATAAATGCTTTTTGATGATAACAATAATGAGAAAAAAATACTCCTTCGTGAGAAGGTGTTGATTTATGCTGGCAGTCATGAAACTTATAAATGTTAACCTTTTGGGCACTTGGATAAACACCGAATAAATACACACTTACAAAGCATGGGCTATGAGCTTCCTTGAATTTTTACAGTTGAAATTTCTCCTGGAGTCTAAGCAAGGAGTTTTGTCCTGGGGACTTTGCCTCCCGGAGCTGTTCTGTTATGGGGATAATAGGAATCCAAGTGATATCTCTGTAGTGCCCACTGCCTCATTCTTTTACCCAAAGGTCCCAGAGTCTAGTGGGGAAATAGGATGGGGTGAGGAGGTAGGGCGGTCAGCATGGTTTTGCCTTTCCTCGGCTTTAAAGAATTCTTAGCAGAGCAGCAGGAAAGGAAGGAGAGTTTTATTCTACATTCCAAAAGAAACTTGAGCCTTCTCAGAATAGCTTGTGGAAGGGTAAGGACTCTCTTGAAATGTATCTCTGTGGCTGAAACCATCAGGGTGATGGGTCTGAATGGTGCTGTGATTTCTTTGCTTAGGGAATGACAAGACCACCTGCCACTTTGCCTTTAGGATCAGAGTTTCTGCCTAGAGGACAGGCTGTCAGAGGATGGAGAAAAAAACCCTCTGATAAAGAAAGTAGGTATTGATTTGAATTCAACAAATATAAAATAGTGACCCCCAAACCTTTTTAAAGCCAAAACAAAATGAAACTTAAATAATGACTTTGAAGACCATGAAGCAAACCTGAATTGTTTTCTCTAACTTCTCTCTTTTCGGTTGCTTTTACTATGTGGGAAGTCTGCCCCTATGTCCATCTTGCTTCTCTCAGCATTTTGTGGCCTGATTGGAATCTCACCTCTCTATGTCCCTGAATCCATCTCAGTGAGAGCAAAGGATCTTTCCTTTTCTGACTGTTTATGGCAGATTTTTTTTTTTGGTCTGAACGGTGTATTTGGCAACAATTCTTGTTCAGCGTTTGGATTTTGATTGTTGCTGAGACCTGTTATTTTAATGCAGGGCATGATACAATAGGCAAAACATGAGCTTTTAAGTCAATCTAATTCAATTTATTTGTGTAGACTCAACTTCCTTCCAAAAAGGAATTACAAAAACATTTTAAAAAGTTGCAATAAAATTAACCACATAGCAGAAATACGCCAATCATAAGGATGAATAGAGCTGAAAACTTGGCACTGAGCCACCCGTCAGCATTGTGAGAAGAGAAACATGACAAGTTAGAAAGAGCTCATTACCTAAGAAGGGGAAATACCAGCTCTGAAGAGGAGGTGAGTCCCACCCCCACCATTAAACTCTGAAAAACATTTATAGAATTATTTCTGAATTCAAATCCCATCTCTACCACTTAACTAGCCTTGAATCCCTAATTAGTTTTTTAAATGGCTCCAAGATTGGGTTTTTGTGAATCTTTAAAGTGGGTATAAATACACAACTGGGTGATTGTAAAGATTAAAATTTGTATATTCATTAAAGTACATGGCACATAATAGCTAATTCTCTATCCACCAATTCATCTACCCATGTATCTGACATCATTTCTCCTGTTTCATAAATCATTTATTGCTATTTCATTTTCCATGGTTTTGGTACTTTTGTTCCATGAGATTGTAAACTTTTCAAAGGTAGGGACTGCATCTTATATTGTTCATCCTCATTCATTCCAGTAAAGTGTTGGTCATAAAGCTGGAATTCCATCAGCCTTTATTAGTTTGGTTCTTTTCATGAGTGTATCTTGGGTTCTCATTTACTTCTCTTTTCTGTTAGACTTCTCTTTCCTCTTAACTTCAATGATGAAGGAAATGTTCTCTTTTCCTGGACTGAGTCCCTGGGCTAACTCCTCTATGATTTTCTGTGTTCTTTCCAGAGAGTGGTGAGTGTTGGCTACCACTCTGCTGTGTACCTCATTGGGTTTCACTGATGCCCAGACCAACAGAAGAAGGAAAAATGGCAAGTGGGTTTGTCTAACCCAAATTCTAGTCGATCAGATCTGCTGCCTGAGAGTGACCTCAACAGGCGTGTGGGAATACACCGCCTGAAAGAAATTTGAAAACTTTTGAATCCACAGGAGTCCTGGCACTGTTTATTGTGCATAAGCCTGGCCCTCTTTCATCAGGTAAAAAAGTGAAAGCCCCTACTTCTAGCTCTGCATTCAGAGAAGACACAGGGGACTATGAATACTATGTCAATCCAAATGTGTTGGCATTCTGGTCTTCCCACAGAACCAGCTAAGCCTTAATGAGACCCCCTAGGCTCTGTCGTTCAGTTGCCCTTTGAAAACATGGTATCATAGCCTCTCCTAATTCCTACACACAGATCCCAGAAGAGCTGCCATGGGATTTGCCAGCCGACTGGGGGAAAATAGAGACCCTCCTGAATTGTCCTAAACTGTGCTTTCAAAGAAGGCTCAATCCACTCAGTTTTCTATGGTACGCTTACTCAGGCCTTCAGAGATGCCCTAACAGTTGACATCTCCTGTATCATTTAATCCTTATAATGACTCCCCAGGCAGGCACGATCATCACAATTTTACAGAAAAGAAAACAGGAGCTAGAAAATACCAGTTTCAACACATCATCTTTCTCACTTCAGAGCCCTTGCTTTTTCCAGTAGGCTGCGATGTCTTTTTTCTAAAGCATAAAAACTTGGTGTTTATTAAAAATCATTTAACATTGCAACTCCCACACTTAATTAGCACTCTTTTTTTGGGTTTGGATTTTTTTTGTTTGGGGTGCCATATGACAAGTCCAAAGATGTTTTGGAAAGCTAGAAACTGGAAGCTTATTTAAGGAAGGAATAGTGTATTTAGAAATAGAATAACTTAGAGGTGAAGCTCCAAAGAAGAGTAGCAGAAGGTTTGGGCATTCGATGCCAGCTGCTGCAACCTACTGACTCATGCATACTCTTCCAGATGGTCTTCTCAGATTCCTAGTAGATGAGAGTTTATCACACATAGTGCTTTATAAATAAATCTAAGGTCTTATGTGTACAATGCACATTATATTAATAAAAGGAAAAAAAAAGCCTTTTTTAAAGCTCTAAGCATGTATATTTTTCTTTATCCCTATGCTTTATGAGTCAGGGGTGGGGATTTCCATTTGAGTTCATACAGTTTCAAGCTTGGATCTCTGTCTTTTGTTTCTCTTAATTTGTCAAGTCTCTTGATAAGCAGATATATTATCAAGAGAACTTCTTCAAGTATGGATGCGATGATTCTCAAGTTCAAATAAAGCTGAACAGATAATCTGAATTCTTGGTTGGTGTGTTCCACTCTGTAGGTGAACATAGCTCTTTCTGATGTTGGTCAGTGCAAACTAATATGAAGGTGAGAAGTAACATTAAAAATAAACACAATAAGCCAGGGGAAAGTTTAAGCACAAGACTGTGCTGATGAACAAAGAAGTGTGAGTTTAAATGGTTCTTATTAGACAGCAAAAACTCTTAGAAATGTCTTAAGTGACATGTATTTTTAATGGCATTGAAAGATTTTTATTAGCAGTCATATTAGAACAGCTAGAAGTTTTATTGTCATTGTTAAATTTTACGACAAATGCCTACAATTTAAGGTAGTGTAACCATGTATTTCAGGGTAGGACTTTTTTGGGGTTAAATTGAAACAAATCAACGTTTTTCTTTGACCCTCTTAGGATGACATCTGTTGAGTTGTTTCTGTTCACTGGTTTGTTAAGATAGCTTGTTGAACAGGGGAGCCAGCCCTTTTAGGGTCCTGCTTCTTCTAACATAGACAGGCCTTGGAAAAATTCACTAACTGATTTTTTTTTTCTAGCTCTACCTGGTCATGTAGATAGAACCTTTGTCTTCAGTTGAATCTGGGGGCTAGGGAGTTTGAGGCTCTATATAAGGTCATCCAAATTGGCAGCTCTAACCACATATTTTGGACTAGTATTAAAGTGAGCCAGTATACTCAGGGCAAAATGAATCAGGCAGAATTGCTGGAATCTATAATTTTTTAGGCATATTCTCACTTTCTCCCAAATTGAAAAACTATTCTTTAAAAAACTGATTATTTATAATTCATCATCTAGCGTATCAACTTATTTTTCTTATATTCTTACCTATCTAGGGCCATTACACACACACACACACACACACCCCCACACACCCACCCACGCCCACCCTATTCTCAGCTGTTACTTGGATTCAACTCATTGTCAAATCTACTACCCTTTTTTCTTTGCTCTCTACCTCCTTGTAAGAAGATAACACCAAAAACTACCCTCCAATCCCTTCCTTCCATGAAAGAAGTGGTCTTTAAAAAAGCAACTAAGGCAACAAGGAATGAGAAGACTTGTGTTGATTTTGGAATGAGAGTGTGACAGTGGATTTAGTGCATGTTATTCAACTCTGAGGATGTACTGAAGTCAGCCATGTCAATCAGACTGTGTAGCCAGACGTAATCAGGAAACAGAGCCTAGTAAAACCACATATAGAAAGCTGCTAAATTCTGCTGCTCCCTTCAGGTATTGTAACTTTTTATAAGGTCTTCATAGGAAAGTCATTCTGTGGGAATGCTTTCAGCATATCCATTGGATCCTTTTTATGAGGAGATAGTATGAGTTCTAAATTACATATCTGATACACACATGCACATATTTTTCCTGTAGACAGCTGCTCAGATGTTTTCAGATGCATGTAACTTCAGATCTAACTTTAGGCACTGACATCAAGCTTGAACCCAGACTCCCATTGCAGACTGGTGAGTCTGCTGTTTGATTATGGTATCATTCTGATGAAGAATTGGAATCATGGTTGGTGGAGGCCTGATGTTTCAACTTGGGCTGCCGAGAGTCTGTCTCTGCACTGCCAAAGTCGGCACACCACTGCAGACTGCATCACACCTGAATCAGGGAGCTTTGAAAGTTTCACTTGATTTAGTACTCCATACACGTGCACATTTAGAGTAGAATGCAATGGACTACCCTGGGAGCAGGTGATACTTGGCATGCATAGAGTAGGTGGGACATGTGAACTTTTGAGCTCTTTCTCTGCAGGGCTGATTTTTTCTTAAACTGACAGAATAATTCATGACTGCTGTGATGGTCAACATTTAATTCTTCATTTTGGACCGCGGCTATATATGTAGTCAAAACATACCTATTTAAGTGTTATGCCAGTTGTCACAAAATATCCAGTAAGAAATTCTATTAAAAAAATCAAGGCTGGGTGCAGTGGCTCACGCCTATAATCCCTGCGCTTTGGGAGGCCGAGGCGGGTGGATCACGAGGTCAGGAGTTCAAGACCAGACTGGCCAAGATGGTGAAACCCTGTCTCTAGTGAAAATACAAAAATTAGCTGGGCGTGGTGATGGGAGCCTGTAATCCCAGCTACTCAGGAGACTGAGGCAGAGAATTGCTTAATCCCGGCAGGCGGAGGTTTGAGTGAGCCAAGATTGCAGCACTGCACTCCATCCTGGGTGACAGAGAGAGACTCTGTCTCAAATAAAATAAAATAAACAAAAGTAAGAGTTGCATGTAGTTGACTACCTTGATTGATTCTTTTGTGGCCATAGGTACCCTGGCTGGAATTGGCAGACCAGGGATTTCAAACTCATTTACTTAAGGGGTTAAGTATATAAGGAAATGAAGCAGATGAAGATCAGCATACTCCCTATCCAAAAGTACATCCCACTCTGGCAATTATGGCTGTATGTAGGAATTTGGGTCTATATGACCAAATCTTCTGATATTCATAGGGAACATCTACGTTCTGCATATGATAACCTCCCCTACCCATTCATGCTGCATGAGTTCTACTTATCCTGTAAAACTTTGTTGAAATAGTAATTGCTCTGGGAAACATTTCTTAACTCTTGTAGTGAGAATGAACTACACAGTACCTACTCTAAAACTCGCAGCATGTTGTACAAATCTCCAGTATTAATTGTACCTCACTAGTGACATAATAACTGCATGTTTGGTGATATCTCCCCAGCTCTACAGTGCACCCCATGCAACACTTACAAAGCAGAGCTGGGCCCTCACTAGGTGTCACATGGTGCTGAATGGCTGAAGGTGACTATAGAAGCAGAATTGGAGTGGAAAGCTCTTGGGTTCTTAGAGTTGATTTAGTGGTTTGGAGTAATAAACAAGAAGGGAGCAGGCCCTGACAAAGTGTGTCATTATCATTCCTTACCAACTTCCTTAATGCTCTTTCTATTTGTATGTGCTACCTACTACATTCCTTTTCCCAGTTGGTGCTTCAAATCAAATTCCTATCCCCTCACCAAGCTATATCTTATTATATACCATATTAGAATGAGTTTTTAAGGGCAAGCTATTTTTGTATCAGCCTTTGAACCCTTTAAGTCTAGTACAGTGACTAGACACAGCTCAGTAAATGCTTTTATGAGCGAACAAATGAATGAATGGTTACTACATATATTAGCTTGCTTTCTGTCTGGGGCACCTAGCTGAAAGCAAGCCTAGAAGGGGATATGATTGTGGGTAGGCAATTAGAAAAATAGGCCACAGATTATTGGGAGGTGTGGAAGATCCCTCTATATCAAAATTGTTCACCTCATTATTTCCTTATAGGCTGGGCTTAACTGGGAGGAGAACCAGACCCTCAAACCAGGACCATTGCAATACTTTTGTTGACTATTTAATTTTATAATTATACGTTAGTTTTCTAGAATCTCATTCTTTATCATAGAAATTGCAAGTCTCTCACCAAGATATTATTCACCTTGTATTGTTCTACCTGTATTGCTCTACTTCACCTGTGAGATGGGATCAAAGATACCTTTCACTCAGCCACTTGGAAATTCATTTTGAGGTCTCTGATGTGAAAGGAAATCTCGGCACCAGTTGAAGATTATGCAGCCTATTCAGGCTCTAACTTGATGATGCAGCTGTGATTTTTGCCTCAGAACTAAGTTAATGCAACACAGAACATGTTTTCTCCTGAGGCTAAGCAGCTTGCTTGTGTGTAGCAGACTGTGCTCAGTCCTTAGCATGAATCATAAACAGATACTTCTTAAGCCACATCACTCCCATTATGAGAAAAATTATTGGATTTTTAGTCTTGGGTGGGGAAAGAAAAAGTAGCCTGCAGCCACAGAGCATAACAAAATGTTGTTGTCAATTTCTGGTCCTTGCCTGATGGGTAGGCATTAGTCACTGCTCCTAAGAGCAATAATTACATTATAATATTGTCCTTTTTGTGCCCTAAAACAGAATCATGTGTAACAGAAAGGTGACTTCATGGTCTGATACATTCAGTATGTGTGGCTTTTCATAGTTTTTAAGTACTGACAAGATAAATTTAATTAAAGCATAGTAATAAAATAACAATATGGCAGCAGTAATTGTAACCCTAGAAATTGAGTTCCATTTTCCATTGGTTTGCTGTCCATACAAATGCATTTCCATGAGACTGCTTGTGGGAAATGTGTGTCGACATCTATAGAGCACCCCAAAGTTCTAGTTTTGTTCACCTTTGTCAGACAAAATCCTGTGAACTTGAATTGACATGCTCTTCCATATAGGACAAAACTGGGAAACCAATAATAGTCGTAGCAAGAGAGTAGTCAAGGAATACTTGTGTAATTGAATACAGCTCCACGTCTCTTCATTGCTTTCAATTTTTTACATCGTTTTCTTACCTGAGATCTCCTTTATTTTTAATCCCAGTAGCCTTGTGTGTGGGGTAGAACAAGGGTCAGTGTCTTCTTTTATACACAGAGGAGTTGATCCACAAATACATTAAGCAACTTGTCCCAGGTCACTCAGATACTTACTGACATTGTCAGGCGGAGAGCCCTGGCTGGAATCCAGACTCTTGGCTGGCAATGGATGTTGAAAGTTGCAAGCACAGAAGGAATAGAACCTTTTAAATAGCACATTTACATCTGGAGTGGTCGAGGGACATTGCTGCCTGGACACCAAAGGATGGAAACATGACCTAGATGGCCCCCTGATAAAAATCAAAGTTCTTTGTTATTTCATGTGGTGATAATTGTGCAAACAATTAGCAATTAAAAGCTGCCTAGTAACCTTAGTTTTCCCGTGAGATCAATTTCCAGGAGACTAAGAATTAGTATCGGTATAAAGAGATAAAGATGGAGGGGAGCAGGACTTTTACCCTAGGTCTGTCCTGATGTGAGCCCAGGTCAGCTCACCTACCTGGGGAAAAGCTGAGTGTGCTCATTGAGGCCACATTATTGTATGTTACAGTTCAGTTGGCTCCCTGTGTTTTTCAAGAGAATCATTGATCACTGTTGAATAAATAAATCGCTGTTGTCCCTGTGGCTTTGTGCTGTTAGCTGTGAGAGAAGCAGCCTGGGGCAAATTGCCACCTGCTGTACAGAGTATATGCTCTTTTAATTTTTAATTTGTGGTTCATATTTGTAACTGCTCTTTTTTTTGATCTATGACTTCTGCCTTCTGATTGGCAATCATGTGACCTCCTTTGCCCTGTTTCGCTGGATAGATTCCTATCTCTTTGATGTGCCTCTCAGAGCCTCCCAAAGTGGATTTCATCAATAACATGTAGCCTATAGTTCAAGACAGGCCATTCCAATATGAATTCTAAATTTGGTGAAAATCCATTTCACGTGAGGTGGTAAAAGAGAGATGAGTCTTTTTTTAAATTTATATAAATTTCAAGATCAACATATGTAAAAGACAATAATGGCTTTCTCCCCCAAGTTCCTGGATGAGCTTAGGTATTTTGTTGTTAGATTCCATCTACTTATCTGGAACCTCTTTTCTGAACTTTTAAGTTTTGAGCCTGCTTTTTATCCCTCACTAAGCCTACAACCCCCTAGATAAATGTTTCTCAAATTTGAGTTTCAGAAATGCTGGGGTATCTAAGGAACATTAGATACTCCATTTTTGTAGGGTTTGAGAATTCTTTAAAATTTTTAAAATTTGGATTTATGTTTTAACAATAGAAAAATTAATTGGTATAATGAACATTTATTGGTGGCTGTTTGTCACATCTTTTTCATTCTTTCTTAATAAAGGTGTCACCAATTTCCTTTGGAAACCACTTTCTTTTTCAGGTTCACAACTTGAATGAGGTTAATCTTATCGATGGTTCCTGGCCTTAGCTCTGATTGTGATCAGGTCATCCCATCTTATTGGCCTCAGGGATGGGCATGTAATCTGGTCAGAGCCGATGGGGAGAGTTTGCTTAGGATTCTTTCACTTATGACCTAGTTTAAGTTAGGTTTTCTTTCATTTGTAAGCAAAAGAAATCCTGACAGATCCGTAGATCATTTGGATGAATTTAGTGCCTGTGTTTGTGTTCGTGTTTGTTTCCAGCATCTTTTGTGCCAAGTAATACTATTTAATTATCTTAAGCTAATAAGAAAATAATAGAGGTCAATTTAATATGTAAATGATGCACTTTTTATAAATGAAAGTTATGTAATCTAATAGAGAGAAATGAGTCATCAGATAGTATCTACTTTTTGAAGCCTGCAGAACCTGAAAGGACCCATACTATAGTTATGGGTGCCAAGTTCAGACTGCAAATAGTGATTAATTCTTAGCAACATACCACCATCCATCACATTAAATTAAGATTGCTAATTAAAAACTTACTAGCTTGAAGTTTGTTTGTATTTAATTTAAAACTTTTTTACTTGCTTAAGAACTGTAAGCATAAGGACTTTTACAGCTATAGGTTTAAGGCTGTACAGATTTGAATGACATTAAAATAAAATTAACACCAGGAAATCAAGCAGAAATGTGTTTTTTCTTTGCAGGGAATCTGTTCATTTCTTAAGCTTTAGAAGTGGTGCCATCAATGGTAAAAGGTGCATTTATGTTAAAAAAAAAAAAAAGACAGACTATGGGATTGGATAAACATCCTTCTGTCTGGAACATTACTGGTTTGTACCAAACGATATAAAAATCTACTAAAAAATGTCAACCCTTAGGAGCTTCTCTCTTCTAAAGAGGACAAAGTATTTTGCAAGCATAACTGCTCTCATTTTCAAGTCACCAGTGTGTGAGTTCATTCAACAAATTGAATATGAGCCTGAGCTCAGCAAGTTCAGTTCCATTGGTTGCAAGTCCAGCTCATGTTGCCTCAACCTCTTTTATAAAATTGCTTCTAGAGAAGAGCCAAGTACTGCCAGGGGTCAGTGAGGGTGAGGTGAGTTTGTGAAGGGTGGTGGAATTATGGGGTGACTACTCCTTTTTCTGTAAGACTGCTCTCACCAACAAACCCCAATTGGGTGAATCCCAAGATCTCAATTTGCACTACAATTTGTAAATCACAGGTTGTTCCATGAGACAGCTGGGATTTTGTATCACTTGTACTGTGTTATAGAAGGAGCAGCCTTTTTCTAGAAAGAGCCTTTGGGTTTACCAGTTGCAAGAACAAATTCAGGTCCATTTGGGTCAGCTCAAGAGATACTCTCCAAGTTCCTATTATGTGCCCAGCACTGTGCTGTATGCTTGGCAGACAAAAGGAAAGACTAAAATGTGATCCTTTCCCTCAACAAATTTGTAGAATAGTGAGAATGTAGATTTCAATGCAACGTGGTAATCCAATGACAGGGATACTCAGAGAATACTACAGAAACACATTTACCCACATCTTCTGTCAATTTATAGGAAAAAGGAAAACACATTATTTTCACTGTCTTACACACACACATGCATGCCCACACACACAGTTGTTTGACTAAATATTTTGGCTTTAGAACTGGTTGCATTGACATCACCTCAGATAGATTCAGGTAGATTCAGATACTGAAAAGTGAAAGATGGAGATTCAATGATGATACCTAATAAATGGAGACTGTTGCTGATTTTTTGATTATCATATTTCGAAGTTGTTGGCAGTGCCTTTGGCCAGTTTATCTCTGCTGTTGGAGGAAACGTATTTGGTGCAACAATTACAGCTTCTATTTTCTCACCTATATAAAAAGGAAACTACTTTGTTGCCAACAAAGCTGTAGGGCCATTTTCCCAATGATACCCTGACAGGTTGAAGCCAGAATTTGCTTTGAGTATTCATCGGAGTCCTGCTTTCTTTGCTCATTAATTCTGGGTAAATTTTAAGTTGTTTCTTCAAGTACTGAAACTCTCAGACTGAAGTATAACAGAAATAGCACAGGAGAGGAGGTGGTTGTCTTTGTTGAAACCATTTGGAAGAGAGAAGGGCTGGTGTGGAAGTGTGAATTTGCGGTTGTTGATGAATGAACCAGGAGACTGCAGCCTGTGGGCCATTGTAATTCCTCCTAGCCCCCAAACATCATAAAGAGAGTGTTGTACTTTCAGAGCTGAATTTTTCTCTGTTTGCTTGGCTTTGCAATTTGGGCCAGTATGTCTGGGCTGTCAAAAACCACATCCTCTTTAAGTCTTTCCATTTTACCTTTCATTTCCTCATGGGCCAAAGCCCTTCTTGTGCTAATTCGATTGATTCCTTCTTTTTCTTATTTGGAAAAGAAAGCACGTTGAAAGTCACTCCATATAATGTGAACAGCCTGTGTCTGAGGAGACTTTTCTGTAAAACTGAGAATTTTGAATGCATTGCTGGAGAATATTTTTCTCTAAATTTCTTTTTGGGTCTTATCTAATGGCACATTAAAAGTCAGTTGGGTGCTAAATTTATTGAGAGGTCCAGAAACAGTGCAATTCGATCTAATAAAGATTTAATTATGCTGAGAAATAATGAGGTCTAAAGATCCCAGTGGAGTGCTTACTGGGTTAACTTGCTCCTGTGATAGATTTCTTGCACTGGCATAAAAAAATCATGGGGGACACACTCTGTGTGGGCATTCCTCTTTTGAAGAAAAGGAGACTACTTGGGGAAGATGTGTTTGCATAAGTATTGCTTAAAGGTGTTTATGAAAAATAGATCTTTGTTTGTATAGTCTTTTGAAAGGAGCCTCGAAGATTACACTCTTTAAGAGAATAGTCACAACAAAGCAGCTAATTCTGGCTTGGCTAAATTATTCATCTACTCCTCCACCATTTATTGAATACATGTGGGAAATCTGGAGCAGTGAAGCCTAAGGCAGTCTCTGCCTGCTCTGCTCAACGTTCTCAGTGCAGAGTTTAGAAAATACAGTTGTTAATAGATGCTACATAGAAAACAAGGGAGGGAGAGGGTGGTTTGGAGAGGACCTGTGGTCAGGTGTTGGGAAAACACTGCTAACTTATGTTCCTCTAGGAAACATATAGTAACTAGTTAAAGGCTCTAAGATGTCTTTCTATAAAATAAATGTTTACCTTTATTCAGCATGGAGGTTTTAGTCCTTACAGGATCATGGATATCCTCTTTCTTTCCAGTGAATGTCTATATATCTCATGGAACACAGTACAAGAACAAAACAGCCATGTGGATTGTTGTCATTGTCTAAGATGATTGACTGATAAATTGTGATGTCGTATAAATACAACCTCACACACAGCGATGATCCTCAAAGGGTGATATATTTATGATAAAATGATGTCTTCCAAGATAGTTTCTTTACTGCTATGCTAATGGCTTGACCAAGAGGACCCCAAACGTCCTGCCTCAGGGTGGAATGGCAGCCTGGGCTCCATGTCTGTTTGGCTAAAGTAATTCCTGCCTCCGTTTCTTCCCTTTCAGGTTTGAGGACACTCCTGTGTCACACAAACTACAGAAGCGGCCTCCTTTCTTGCTTATTTGTTCCGCCTCTGCAAAGGACATACTCGGGATATGTAACATGTCCACTCATTGTTCTCTAAGAGCGTTCACTGTGGGATCTGGACAACCCTTCCTAATCTCTGACTTTTCTTCGTTCTCAGCTTACTTGTAGAATAAGGATCACAAGACATGAGACAGGAAGCTAAAACCCTGTAGAACCCTATAGAGACAAATATGTATATTTTTCATATGAACTGTTTGAACTAATAAAAGGCATTCTAGAGATAATAATTCCTTTGATCGGTATCCAGGCAAACCTCATTTTGTTGTGCTTTGCTTTAAGTGCTTTGCAGCAATTTCATCTTTTACTGATTGTAGGTTTGTGCAACCCTACTGATTGTAGGTTTGTGCATTGAGTGAGTCTATGGGCACCATTTTCTGACAGCATGTGCTCACTTCGTGTCTCTGTCAGCATTTTTTAGCAAAAAGTATTTTAAATTGTTACGTATATTGTTTACACATAATGCTAGTATACATTTAATAGACTACAGCATAATGTAAACATGATTTTTATATTTTATATGCAATGGGAAGCCAACAAATTGTGTGACTGGTTTTGTTCTGGTAGTTTGAAACCAAACCTGCAAATTCTGAGGTATGCCTGTATTCTTTTCTTAGCATTTTCATATGCTGTATCTTATTTGATCCCAACTCAATTGTTGAGTGACATCCTGATGAGAAGAATTAACACTAGACAGATTAGATAGGTTTGGAAAATAATGAGCACCCAAGACTAGAAGGAATGACTCTCCAGTTGAATGCCTTTTCTATGATGCTAGAGTTTCACAAATGATATAGATTTTAGGGAGGGCACAGACATGGTAGTAAATGCCATTGAGTCATAAGGTGAGAATGTTAGGGATGTTTCAATTTCTTTCTCCGTTTGTTTTTTATCTGATACAGAGTCTGTCAGCAAGGCTGTAATGCAGTGGCACAGCCAGCTGAAGCCTTGACCTCCTGAGCTCAAGCAATCTTCTTGCCTCAGCCTCTGTGTGGCTGAGCAGTTTCTTTTTCTTAACACTTTCAAATACACAATGGAGAAAGTCTCTGATTCTAGTCTTTAACCTCTCTCTCATATTGGCACATCTCCTCTTTCAACAAACGCAGAGAAGGACACAGATAACAGTGCATTAGTTTCATTTCACAGTTGCCTTCTATTTGTGGCATGTGACATGAAGTTTTCTTTTAATTGAAAAAATTGTTTTGTTGACCAGATGATACATACAAATGGTACAACATTCAGAAAGTACAAAAAGGTAATATACCTTTACTTGTTCGTGACCCAAATTTTCTACAAAGGTAATTATGATCAATAGTTTCTTATTGGTATTTACAGAGATATATTATATTCATAGTAATATGTATGTATATGTATGTATTTTTATATGGATTTTAAAAATCTAAGTGGTAGTAAATTAGTCATGATATTCTCACTTTGACTTTTTTTTCAATTAAATATTTATCTGGGGGTCCCAGATATGGCAGACATTTTTAAGCAGGTTCATGGAACACTGGTCACTTGCTTAAAGTATGCTGTCTCTCTCCTCTTGCCTATAAATGGACACAAAAAAAAATGTCACTGAAAGATTTGCTCCAAAAATAAAACTTGAATGATTAAGTGAGGTCTAATCATATGCTTCTGTCTCCACATTTTTTCCTTTTGCTCTTTGTGTTGTCTTTCTCCCTGTGCTCTCCTTGAACCAGGGGAAGGAACAGACTCTTTACTACCCAGGAGAGAGGAGATCTGCGAGGAGGAAATAGTGCTAGTGAAAATTTTCATCCCCTAGTGGTTAAGAGGACCCTGGAGCATGAATCAAACTAACAAAAGGGGAAAAATGGTTTTTCCTAATGGCTCGCTCTCTGAAAAGCTAAGGCAGATTTAACAAAAAGATGGCAATAGTCTGATTTGCTGAGGTCCATGAAAACCAGTCCACAAATTGCAGCCGTTCAGGAAAAGTATTCTGTCCAAGTCATAAGCAGTCAACCTAACACAACCTTTGGACTCACCAGCTTTTGTCCCACCCTAATAGGCTGACAGGTTTTTCTTCCTTTGCTAGGTTTTCACCAAAAATACATTTTGGTACGATATAAGCTGTTTAAAAACCAACCCAGATGCCAATTTTTATGAACTTGAGCACATTCAATCCCAAATAGGTATGTTTTTAGAGGGTCAAAAATATCTGCTTAACTGTGGTCCAGGGTTGGCTCAGTTCTTTAGTGGATATGGCCAAGGATAGGAGTTAAATCTTCATGTGTGGCAGAGGAAAAGCTGCTTGCTTGCCCCACGTGATGCTATGAATCTCAGTGAATCCCCTGTAGAGTGCAGGAGGGTTGCCCCAGACCAGTGACAGGTAGTCTAGGACAGACTCCTTCCCACCATTGGGAGGGAGAATCCAACCAACTGAAAGTACATATGATTAAGCAATCTGTTATGTATCTCCATAAAAGTTACAAAATGCTCTGCTAATTTGAACAATCTTCTTGAGAACCTTTATTGAGAGTAATAATAATGCCGGCTGTTAATATTAGCACCTCCATTTTATGTAGGTCAGGAAGCTGGGGCTCAGGGAGGTTGAGAAGTTTGACAACATTCCTAAGGCTAATGGGCAAATCCTAACTCAAACCAGGGTCCTCTGACTCCAAATCAAATCATGATTCAGTAGCCTCACCCTCACGCAGGTGGGCAATCAGTGCTTCTTAAATCACCTGCCAGCTAGCCCAAACTAACCCTATCATCTGTTGTAATTTAATATTATATTCTCATGGGAAAAATTTAGGTGGGGTGCAATTATATGTCAATCATAATGTAGGTTTTTGTTTAAAAAAAAATGAACCTCAAATGGTAGCACATTAGTCCATCGTTCTGCTTACTGCTTTTGCGAATTAAACCCATATCTGGGAAATGGGGTCTGGGTATGGCAAAACTGTTGCACCTTGTGCAAGAACGACTGAAGGTCATAAAACGCATATCTGTTGAAATTGTTCAAAAAAGGATTCTTAATTTCCTCTGCATTGTAATTATGAAGGGAAGATCAGAAGCACTGTAAGAAACACTTTGTCCCAAAGAAGTTATAGGACTGTTGAAGGTTTTATCCCCCAATTTGCTGCTCAAATACGAAAGTTGTAAAGAGGTATGCAGAGGTTCATTTGTGTTCAAGCTCTTTGAGCTGAGTCAGCTGTTTCCAGAACAAAGATTATAATGCAGCAAGTTCATGTGCTGGAGCAGAACACTGAAACATGGTAATTATATTCCCCATAGATAATGCTGCTTAAACTGGGGGCATAAAGACCTCTGTAGTGTGAACATTACTAGGGCCAGTTTTCATGTGTCAGGTAACTAATTCCAGCTGTTTCGCTGCGTCCTCCTCTGCCAAAGGCTTTCCCCAAAGGTAGCGTTGGTTCCAGGAGTTCTACACTTAATACTGCAAAAGATCGCCATCATACAGCTTGTCTGATAGTTTTGTCTGATAGTTTATTTAGAGGCAAATGCACTCCTATCGCCAAATCTCTTTTGCAGTGAGCACAAATTTACCTTGACGATGCACTTTATAGATAACATTTGACCCTTGATACCCAACTCCTTCCCTGACTATGCTTTCCTCAAGGCATCCAAGTGCAGCAGAATAGAAAGGCATTTGTCCAAAAGATTTGAGACCCACCCAAGGGTCAGATAAATGTCGTCATGTTCATTTTCTGGAATCGGGATTAAGGGACAGGGTTAAGGGAAAGATTTTTCCTGTTTCAAATCAAGTTTACTGGAAATGAAGCAATCATATTTTATGCAAAATACTGTTTTTCTGTCTCTGTGTGACATCATAATCTGGCGTGCTCTCATGAGTTTTTGATTGTCATACCTTTGAATGTCCTGTGCCTGTTTTATTTGTATTCCAAGATGCAATATTTCAGAAAGAGGACAAAATACTACCAGTTTGGGCAAGGGTGGGGGGCTTGGCTTTCTTGGTTGTGGGTAGATAATGCTGGCAAATGTATGCTTATTACATCCAGGGTACTGTATACCCATCAGTCTGAAATTTAAATTCTTATAGACGTTTAGGTTACTTTAATAATTCTCTGGAGATGAGAAGAGCAGTGAGTGCTTTAAAACAACCAAACAACACACCATGAGAATGTTCACTGATGCAAATTGCACCAAATGCAGAAAGTAAAGAGGCTTGAAAAGTAATATAAGCCATGGTATCATTGGCTCCTCACCAACCCCAGCATGATACAAATATGCATTTTATGTGAAGCCTAAAGCATATGCATGGGTGAATCAGGCAGTCTTCAGTGGTGAATGGTATTCATTATTTCCAGAACACACGATCTTTACCCCTTTTTGGCTTTGCACAAAGTATTCCCTCTTCTTGAAATTCTTCCCTTCTTACATTTATTAGAATCCTTTGGAAGAATCTTATCTTCCAGTATTCTTTACCTCATCTTCCATAGTATTAGAGTATTGAGCTGGACATGTGGCTCCCCAGAACAAACACTACCTTTCCCAGCTTCTCTTGCAGCTAGATGCGACTCTGTGACTAAGTTCCGGCCAGTGACATATAAGCAGAAGTGTCAGCTGGTGGCAACTGGAAATCTCTATTGCCATTTTTTGCTCCTTCTCTCCTGCTTTGCTGGCCAGCAGGGAGAGACAAAGTGGCTGCAGCTGGAGGAGCTACCCTAGGGCCTAAGGGGGAATGGAGAATGGAGTTAGTGCAAGGGGAAGCGGTAAAGCAGAAGGAGCCTGATACTGTGGGACACCAACTCAGATTTGGATTGCCTGCCTCTTTCCTCATACTATAGAGAAAAGCAAACCTGTAAATTATTCAAGTCACTGTTATATTGGGGTTCCTGTCATTCTGGTGAACTTAATGGTAACAAATCCACTGTCTCTTGCTTTGAAGCTCAGTTTAATGCCAGCATCACATGCAAGAATAGAAAGCTCTGGGCTCCAGGTTTTCATAATATATGGTGGTCTTTTTGGTCCTTTCTCTCTTCTTTCTGCACAGGCTTCTTGAAGCCCATTCTTCTCCAGGCACCCTTCTAGTCGATATACTTATTTTCATAAGTGGGCATCAACATTTTTAAGGAATTTTCTGGAATAGCATGTTTTTCCTTTGAAACAGGCATGCAGTGTGGCTACCCAGAGGACCCATCTCAAGCTCATTTGAATTCTTCCCTTCACATTCTAGAAACTGTAGGATGTTGTAAGCTCATGTTCTCTAAATCTACAGGCCCACAACCTATATCCCATCTGTGATTCCAGGTTCTGTGGCCCCAGGACCCCTGACACACCCCTGTGATGCTCCTCAGAGCTGTTTCCTACCCCCTGTAGTCTCCAGCCCCATGCCGAGGTCTCAGACACAGCCCCCCACCACCAACCCCTCAATGCCTCTCTGGCTACCTATGTTCAGACACCGTCTTGGCATGGGGATCCAGCAACAACCAGTACAGGACAGCCGCTAGACATGTTCCTGGGCTCCACCTTTCGGCCACATTTATACCCCAAAGGCCTTTCCCATGCAAAAATCAACACCCGGCCCCATTCATCACTCTTGATGCTTTCGATATAGTCAAGTCGGCTTTATCAGAGTTGTCACAGTCAATTTTTATTTTTGTTTTGCTGGATTATAAGAATTATATTACTGCAGAAAATGTGGAACTACTGAAACATAAAGAAGAAAATAACACCTTCTCATAATCTCTCAACCTAGAGGGAAGCATATCTAATATATTTATTTCCTTGTAGCTTCTTTGTGTGTATGTGCATACTTTATGATGTAATATACTTTCTATGCAATTCCTGCATCTGTCTACTTACCTACCTATCTATGGCTGCAAAACACTGTATTTTGTGGATATACTAGAATTTACTCAACTAGTTTCTTATTGTTTAATATTTAATTTTTCTCTCAATTTTACCTGGTTATAAATAACATTATGATTAACTTTTATGTGTACTTATATTTTACATTTGGATTATTTCCTTAGGCTTGATTCTTTGAAGGCCAAAGAATTTTAGATTCTTAGGAGATTTAAGTTCTCTTGATACATATTGCAAATATATTGCAAATTGCTTAACAGAAAATTGTCTCAATTTCTTATTCTCCTATTAATGTCTCATTACGCCCTTACACGCCTAGAATTTTTATTGTTAAAAATCTTTACTAATATGAAAGATAAAAAAAGGTCTCATTTTAAAATTTGCATTTACTTGATTACAATGAAAGTTAAATACATTTTTGATCGTTATTAATTTACATTTCTTCTTTTATGTCTCTTTATGTCCTTGGCCTATTTATCTGGGATCATCATGTTTTCTTAAAAATTTGAGAAAACTCTCTTAAAAAAAAAAAAGTATTTTAACCCTTTGCCTGTCATAGTGAACATATTTTTTCCCCCAGTTTTCAATTTGCCTTTTAATTTGTGTCATGATATTTGTGATTAACATCCACACAAATGATTATGAAATCAAGTATATTTTTATGGCATTTTTTAAAAATAAATTTTAGCTTTAGAAAATTATCTGCTCAAAGTCTAATAGAAGACACCACTTTCTTCCATCTGTTTACAGTGATACTCTCATTAAATTCTATCTATTACATTATCTCCTAAGGATCCATTTTGGGCTTTTGTTCTGTTTCATTGATTTGTCTATTTTTGGTACCAATATTTATGCCTTCATTATAATAGCTTTACAATTATAATTTTTATTTCATAATTATTGAACATCTACCACATTCAGAAACTGTCTTGGCTTAGGGATACAGCAATATAACATGGACATATTCCTGCCTTCACATTTATGGTTTTTAGTGCAGGAAACGGGAGAATAATTGATATGTATAACCCAACATGAGTGGTGAGATGAGAGCCACATGCTCCTGGGGAACATATGATAAAGATCCACCCTGGGCTCTAAGTGAGTGACATCTAAGTGACACCTAAACAAGTGACATCTGAGTTTAGTCCTGAGGTTCAGGATAGGCAAACAGAAGAGGGAGAAGAATATTGAAGATAGAGCTGCATGCAGAAAATCCAAGAGTCAATAGAAAGCCTGATGCATTTGAGAAATTGAAAAATAATTCTGTGTAGCTGGGGCAGAATGCGATTGGTTCTGAACAGAGACCAGAGTAAGAGTCACCCAAACCATGTGAAGGAGCATGTAGTTTACCCGGGGGACCATGGAAAATTTTGAAAGGGTTTAAGTAAGAAAGTTACTTAACTGATTCATAGTCAAGAAAGATCTGTCTGGCTGTAGTATGGAAGGTTGGTTAGAGTGGAGGCAAAAATTACGGCAGGGAAATCACTTGTTCTAATAAACCAGAGGAAAGGAAATGATGCTGGCCTGAGCTAGAGTAGTGGCACCAGAAATAGAGAGAAATGGATGGATTTGAAAAATCTGGTCTATTTGGAAGACATTTAGGATGTAAACTTGATAGAAATTGGTGACTGATTCAATTAAATTAAATTGGTGACAGAAATTGGTGCCAAGTCGGAGAGGGAGGAATCGGAGATGACACCACAGGACAATAGGGTACATGTTGGTTTCATTCAGAAGGGAACGCAGGAAAGGTGGGCTCAAGGCTGGAAGATGCTAGGGTCTGAGATGTGTGTGGTACAACCTAAAGCTGTGTGTCCAATAGACAATTTGCTGTGCTGGCTTAGAGGCTGAATGAGAGTGAGATGAACCAGGAATACAGATTTGTTCGTCTTCAGTATTTAAAGGGTGAGTAAAGCTGTAAGAGTGAATGTAACCCAACCTCTCACACAGAGTCTGCCGCATGAATATAGCAGAGGATCTAAGGAACAACAATATTTAAGGTACAAACAGAGGATGAGAAGCTACAAAGTTAGAGCAAGCAGTCAGAGGGAGGGCAGGAAAACAAGAGAGTGGTGTCTTTGAAGTGAAAGAAAGATGGATTTTTAGAAAATGGGACTGGCCTGACATTGATGCTCTGAGACATCATACAAGATAATGATTGCAAGGTTGTCACCGGTATTAACAAGAAGTATGTTGTTAATGACCTTGAAGAGAACAGTTTTGGTGGCTTAAAGAGGGCATGGGACAGAGTGCTGGAAAATAAACAAGAAGTAAGCAAACAGAAATAGGCAATGTTGACAACTCTAAAAGTTTTGAGTATGAAGGGAAGAACAGAAGAGGATGATAATAGCTGAAGGGAGATGTGAGACCGAGGAAATTCAGACTCTCTATCCAGGAATATTTTATGACTCGCCTTTTTTTTTTTTACTCAAAGATTTTCTAGTTCTTGGGAAAGTTTGTAGCCGTCTGTGTGGATTTTGCAGATTTCTTGTATAGTTGTTCCTGTTTAACTGGTGCTTTTCTCCTCTTATTTTAAATGTAATCTTTTTTAACCTTATTACTTTATATTTACTATCCAGCCATTGTTAGCAAATGGAAAGCATGCTGATTCCCCATATTTGTGTAATTACCTTGTTTCTATCCACTTTATGAAAATATATTTTTATAAAATTATTTTGCATAATTTAATAATTATATGTTATAATAGTTATAATCAATTATTTTGAGTTTTCCCTGTATATAAGTACTGATGTTTTATAGTATAAATGTCATTCCTTCTCATGGTTTTTCAAGGAAGGGACTATGCCTTCCTTGAAAATTGAAGGGTCCTGGGAAATCACCCAGACTAATATTTTTATTTCTTAAAATGAAGAACTAAGGTTAAAAGCAGTTAAGCCTGAACAGTCTTATTCATGCCAGGTCCTGTTACAACACCATAAAATGGATATGCATTTCATTTTCATCAGAAGACATCATCTTCAGGATTGGGGAGAGAATATTAAAGGTTTATATCACATTAATTATGGTAATAAAATATAACTAATTCAGTGAGGGCTCCAGCAACATCCTCAGAAACTAATTAAATTTCCCTCTTGTTACTGGTGCCAAAATGCACTGTTTGGTGACCTTGACTAGCTCATGCTGCTTCTTCCCCTTCAGCAGGGTAACTGAACTGGGTTTTATGCCATTATCACTCTCTTGTTGCCACTCACCACTGGAGAAAAGTATTCTTGCCCTCCCTGTTGGCACTTACACCTTTTTCAGTGGATTTCTGAAAACAATCTGGCTCTGTAAAGTTATAATTCCCACTGCCAATAAATGTGATACAAATTTTCAGGCAGGGAGTCCCTTTGAAAGATCCACATGCTTTCTGTAAAATTTTACCAATTTTATTAAACCATAATTTACATCTAATGCATCTAAATATATGTACTAGTCAGGGTTCTCCAGAGATAATATATACATATGTTCAGAGAGAGAGAGAGAGAGAGAGATATTAGAAGGTATTGGCTCATGCAGTTATGGAGGCTGAGAAGTTGTACTATCTGCCCTTGATAAGCTGGAGACACAGGAAAGCCAGTGATGCAGTTTGAAGGTCTGAAAGCTGATGGTATAGATTCCAGTCGAGTCTGAGAGACAGGAATGCAGAGAGTAAGAGAAGATCGATGCATCAGCTCAGTCAGACAAAGAGAGCAAATCCTCCCATCATCTACCCATTTGTTCTATTCAGATCCTCAATGGATTGGGTGATGTCCACCCACATTGTGAGGAGCAAATCACTTGACTCAGCCTACCCATTTACATGCTAACCTCTTCCAAGAGCACCCTCACAGACACACCCAGAAAACCTGGCATCTCATGAGCAGTCAAGTTGTCACATAAAATTAACATTCACAGTATAGCTCAATGAATTTTGACAGATGTCTACACCTGCATAACCATCCCAATCAAACCATGGAACATTTCTGTCTCCTGCAAAATTCCTGTGTGCCCCTTTGCTATCAATGTCCCCTTTCCTCTTCTTTACTGTATTTCTAGGAAACCAATGATCTGCTGTCACTGTAGGTTAGTTTTGTTGATGCTGCAATCTCAAATAAGGAAATCAAACAGTATGTGGTCTTTTGTGCTTGACTTTTTTTATTCTGAATGAGGTTTTAGTTTATTAACATAAAAGAGTCAGTAGTTATCTCCTTGTTATAGCTCAGTAGCTTTCCATTTATGAGTATACCTTGATTAGTGTATCCATCCACCTGTTGATTGGTGAACATTGAATTTTTTCCAGTCAAAACTGGGAAAAAGTCAGTGTTCACCAATCAACAGGTGAATGGATACACAAATATGCTGTGAGTAATCATGTACAAACCATTTCTGGTGGGTAAATACCCAGGAGTGAAATTGCTGGTTCATAAGCCAAGTTTATACATTTCTCAGCCCTTTCCTCTTTCAAATTACTAGTGGATGTTTTTTATTTCTTTATGTAATTATGTCAACTTTCAGTGTCCATGTTCCAAATCAATGTTGTTAGAAAGATACAAGTATAGAATTGTAATAAATTCCTGGGGAGTTATTACTTTTGTCATTGAATAAAACTTTCATTTTTCTAATAATATTTTTGCCTGAAACTCTACTTTTGCTGGGTATTAATATTGTTTTCTCTGGTTAGTATTTTAACAGTTTACCATTCCTATCATTTAAAATATTTATTTAAATTTTCTTAAAATAATATATGACCATAATTTTTAAAAGTCCAATTGTGCTGCAAAGGTTAATGAAAGCCTGAAGTACTCTTTCCTGCCGCTCCCCAACCACAATCCTTCAGAGCCAACATTTAAAATTATTTTTAGTTTTCTGTTCCATTCATATTTTTAAGTACCACATTTATTCTTTTTCTATTTGGGGTATTATCTATTCATTTCCAAGTATGTTAGATAAGACCCGTTCATTCAGGCCTGCTCCCTCATCCTCCTGCTATAGACAGACACAAAATCCTGGTTAAATGATTATTCAGAGTTTGTATCACAGGAGTATTGAATGCTGTTTACACTGGAGACCTAACAATGTTGTATAATTGCATTTAATTCTTTTGTAAAATGTTGTTCTTTTCAGTATCAACAACTGCTTCATTTTGTTGTTTCGTAAAACAAAAACTATCACTAATTCTTCCTCAAACTTTTTCACAGGGTCATGTATACTGGATAATTCATTTATTCTTTGTTCTTTCTGTTTTCCTCTGGAATCCTCCATTCCTCTGCATTTCTCAATGACATCTTTCTTCCTTCTTCTCAACATTGCATTTAAGCTTCCCAACCCATTTTATGCTACTTAACCCTCCTCCTTCTGAGAAGGACTTCTTTCTCTCACAGCCAGCTACTTACACTACACCAATTTATAATCATTTGGTTGAATTCAAGTTCCTGAAATAAATACAAATTTTCCTTTCCATTTTTTTTTCTTATATTTTAATCAGCAAATGACAAAAAAGGAAAAGAGAGTAAAAAGGCTGTTGAAGGGTTGGAAGCACGGGAGCAGTGTGTTTTAAACCATCACTGTTGGCCGGGTGCGGTGGTTCATGCCTATAATCCCAGCACTTTGGGAGGCCGAGGTGGGTGGATCACCTGAAGTCAGGAGTTTGAGACCAGCCTGGCCAATGTGATGAAACCCCATCTCTACTAAAAATACAAAAATTAGCTGGGCCTAGTGGCATGGGCCTGTAATCTCAGCTACTTGGGAGATTGAGGCATGAGAATCACTTGAACCTGGGAGGCAGAGGTTGCAGTGAGCTAAGATTGCACCACTGTGCTCCAGCCTGGGCTACAAGCGTGAAGCTCTGTCTTAAAAACAAAACAAAAAACACCTCATCACTGTTGCAGAGTGGAAAACGAGGGCTAGCTGTGGGTGCAGTTATTACCACAGTCCGGTCACAAGATGATGGTGCTTACTTGGACTGGGGTGAAAGAAATGGGGATGGAGAAAACTGGACATATTCAAAAGACATGAAAGAAGTAGCATGCATACTGCTTGGTAATTGGATGTTGATGGGTAGAGAAGTAGGAGAGGTCAAGGATGATTCTCAGGATTCTGCCTGGTTGGGTGTGGTGCCATTACTGAGATGCGGAATACAGGAAGTCATGGAGGAGGAACAAGAGAAAGAGAAGGACGAAGCACTCATTTTCTGGTGATAGTGATGTGACCTATTGTATATAAGACATTTTTCACATAAACTTTCTAAATTTGCTAAACTTTTTAAAGCAGTAGATAGTAGACTGGTTCTGGCGAAGTAGGTGTACTATCAAGGATCGAAATTCTACTATAATTGATTACTTTGTTTTTGTTTATTCTCTGGATACCATTTCACATTGAATTTTTTTCTCATGCTCTTTCCTTCCAAGTAGAAAAGACAGGCTTGTGAGGCAAGCAGATCATGTTGGAAACTGATTGGAGCTAATTAAAAAACATCAAGATGGAAAACAAAATGTGAAAGGGCATAGAGCTTGAGTTGAAAAAAAAAAAAAAACCTTAGAAAAATGCAATAAGCGTACTTAATGAACTAACCAATTCCAATAGAAAATAATTGGAAAAATATTTTTTTGAAGGAGATATAGTAATATGTCACCTCCACAATGCACAGTGCCAAAAATGCTGCTGGAAGGAAAAAAAGTGCAGGCCTATTCAGCAAGGAGAAAAGGAGAGGGTTACGAAAACGAGGACTATCAGGGCTCCAAACGTCTGAGAGAGTAAACCAGAATAAATGGTTCTTAGATCTCATGTTCTTCAGGCACATATATATACAGCATTACATATGTATTCTGAGTTACAGCATGAGTCTTGTACCACAGAAAACAGAGGACCAAGAAAGAGAAGTTAGTTAGCACTGACTGTAGTGGTATGATGTGTGTCATAATAGAAATAGAACCATGTACCAAAATGAGCCAATTTCCCTGTTGACTTGTTATCATCAAGGAGATTGTAAGACTATATTTTCTTCATTGTGAGTTCTGTGCAAACTAAGTCACACATTTACTAATAAATTCAGTACTGCTTAGTGTCTGATAAATTTGTAAGAAATAATCTTGAAATTTGTCTACCTCTACTAAATTTATGCTTTGCAGACACATTTCTTTGCTGTTATTATTCATTTTAGGACTATGTTGTTATTGAAAGATATATTCCCTTGCCAATCCATTATACCTTAGTGAAGATAATGGCCTTTTAACATAAAGAGATAAAGAATAAGTCACTATTTTTTCTTCTTCTCCAGTGTTAATGCAAAATGGTATGTTGGACACAAAAGAAAACCCTAATAAAACTATTCTGATTCATTTCCATCTAATGGGCCTTCTTGGCTGCAGATCCTGTCCGGGTGATACCATCCATATTGTCTCACCTAGTAATATACGTTGATATTATTTTTTTCAAAGTCTGAGCAAATCCTAAAGTTTGTTTAGGATCCTTGGTTAGGGCTATCAAGGGTTGAGAGTTCTGACTATGCTAAAAAAAATGTCAATGCCTGTATCATAGAGGGAAATCATAAAACCGTAATCAGACTGTACTTCCCTCTCAAAGTCATTCTATGACCAAGGTAAGAATTAAAATAATTCTATTATACCAGTCAAATCTACTCTCCACATGAAAATAATAATCATTGATACCTGGCAAACTGTTCTCAAATATCAGACTATTTAGTGTGATAGAGGCAAAACAATCAGGGGGTGTAAGTAATTTTTCTTTTGTTTGGGTAATATTAACAAATCTACATGATGGCAGATTTGCTGAAATTATTTCTCTATGGATTGGCTTTGGTGACACTACTATCTCAAAGAGATGCTGTGTTGGTATAACTGTAGTTTTATCTCATAAGAAAAGTCGCATAGGAAAGTAGAAAAATCATGGTATAAATAGTCAAACACTTCGGTTTCAAGTCAGATATTACCACTTGAAAACTCAATGATACTGACAAGTATCAATTCATCTCATCCTAAAACAGCAACAATAGTAACCCCTGGCTGCTATTTCATCTGATCACTGAGGAGATGAAAGAATCCAGTGAGCCTGCTTTGTAAATTATATTCAGAAATACATCTTTTCTTTTAAGTAGAATATTTTATCTGAATTGAAATCACAATGGTGAACTCTGTTATTGAGTTATCCATAGGGTTCATTTGGAAATGAATATTTTGGTCTTTTACATTTAGTGTGAATTCATCTAAGGAGGCTGCTTGAAGGAAGGGAAGCAAAGCTGACTTACTCATTTTTATAGAAGGAAGCAAATACTGACAGTTAAGGCAAGCTATAGTTTGATACTACATGTGTTAGCTTTATAATAACAATTTAAATTTTCCCATGAGTCGGGAAAATTTATCTTGGACACACTTGCTGCTTCAATTTCATATTCCAACTAGGCATTCTGGAGTCCATATAAGGAGACATCGAGACTCGAAGCAGACCATCTGCACTCCCTGATTTGCAGTCCTGTTGGTTCCCTTGTGGGGATTTTCAGAAACCCTGAGCAAAGAGGCCATAATTCTGTCAACACCATGCACCACAGGAGCAGGGTTTAGGACTTGATCCCTGGAAGCTGTGCAGTTAAATTTGCCTTATAACACTGGGATAGAATGTTTGGACTTGATGCGATCTGGATCCAATGTCTTAAAAACCATTGTCCTGAGAGCTGTCAGGAGCCACCAGCTGCCTAACGCCCTAGCTGCTGATGTGGTACTAATGACACTCCTAGGATATCTCAGATCTCCTGGGAGGGAGGGAGGAAAGAAAAGAGCCTTTGCTAAGTCCATGGGCTAAAGCAGACAATGTTCTCAGTTCATTCCCAGTACTTGTGAAATATTAAGCTATGTGAGATTTTGATTTTCCTATTAATCTCTTATTGTGTAGCTGGGGTGACTGATTGGAAGTAAACTGAAGTGCCGATGTGACCTAGTTAGAGGGCTGGGTGCTAGGTCCTATGTCCACCCTCTCTACCGTGCTCTGGGTCCTGGGTGGCTGTCTTGTAAGGACGGCATCAAATTGGTCTTCTTGCTCTTTGCCCTCTGGTCAGAGGGTTGAATGGGTGGAAGGAAGAGAGTGAGGCGGTGTTTGTTTCCAAGACTGTCCCCTTGCAGTGTGGCCCAGAGGAGGCAAAGCTCTGTTAGGTGCCCCATCCATGCAGCCTTCTAGGTCTCTGGTTCCAATAAACACACCCTCCACTTACTCCTGCACACGGAGGCATTGTTACCGCCCTGGGTTACTGCAGTGTTCTTCACAGTTTCCCTATTCTCTGCTCCTCTATAGGAACTAGTCCCTTTATTACATTCTCTTCACGTATCCCAATTTGAGTGCCAGCTTCTTCCTGCCAAAACACACCAGGCAAGCTGGATTGCCACTGGCCTGCAAATAGGGTCAAACCTAAACTCCAGGTGCCAAATAGCTGTTGGGCAGAATGCCATTCAATTACAGTGACAACAGGGGTCCTCTGCTTCTGTTACTTTCTAGATAAGGATTGGTTTCTCTTAGTTTTGTCTTTAAAATGCTGTAACAGAAATACCTGATTTTGTGAGGATCCAACTTGCTTATTGTAAGGAGATCATGAATACCGTTGCTTAATCTAAAAAATCATTTGTTTGATGTACTGATTTTGAGTGGGGTTAAAAAATGAGGTACTACTTTTACTACTATGAAAAAATAAAATCTCTTTCCTTCTCCTTTGCTTATTTGTACCTTCCTATCCTTATTAAGAATGGAATCACTTGAGGTCAGGGTTTTGAGACCAGCCTGGCCAACATGGCAAAACCCCATCTCTACTAAAAATACAAAAATTAGCCAGTTGTGGTGGCAGGCACCTGTAATACCAGCTACGTGGGAGGCTGAGGCAGGAGAATTGCTTGAACCAGGAAGGTGGAGGTTGCAGTGAGCCCAGAGTGAGACCCCCATCTCAAAAAAAAAAAAAAAAAAAAAAAAGATTGTCAATTGTTCAAACTTAGAGTAAATATCTTAGAACACCAGATTTAGGTCAATATGCATACTTTGAAATAATAAGAAAGAAAACAAAAATCTTATCACTCTTTAATGATGATATGATTTGGCTCTGTCTCCACCCAAATCTCATCTTGAATTGTACCTCCCATAATTCCCACGTATCATGGGAGGGACTCTGTGGGAGGTAATTCAATCATGGCGGCAGGTTTCTCCCATGCTCTTCTTGTGATAATGAATAAGTCTCATGAGACCTGATGGTTTTATAAAGCAGAGTTCTCCTGCACAAGCTCTCTTGCCTGCTGCCATGTAAGATGTGACTTTGCTCCTCCTTTGCCTCCTGCCATTATTGTGAGGCCTCTCCCACCATGTGGAACTGTGAGTGTATTAACTCCCTTTCCTTTATAAATTACCCAGTATATCTATATAGCAGCATGAGAATAGACTCTAATACAGATGTTCACCAATATGAAAACATCGAAACATTTAAAATGTATGTGGATGCTAGGCATACCATTCTAGTCAAATGATCTATTTAAGTTGGCTTATTTGATTTATTTGTGAGATAACATCACATTTTAAAAGTTTCAGTACATACCGTTTTTTTAAACTATTGGTATTGTGTTCCCCCATATTTGTGGAGATGTACTAGTCCTGAAGCTTTAATGCTACTCTACTTCTCCAAATACTGTATATGTGCAGACATGAAAATAATTAGAGTATATTCATATTAACTTTGGGGAACAGTGTGGCACCCTGTGATCATTGTTTAGTGTACATCATGTGGTATTTTCTATCCTGTACCCTTCTTGCCTCTAGGAACAGCATTTTCTTCTTTTAGGAACTGCTCTTCCCCAGATCCAACCACATGGTTTCTCAGGATCCACCCTGGTCTTCCGTGATGCTGTCATACTCTGACCATAAGTAATTGCTCTAGAAGCAGGCACATAGCCAGAGTTCAGCCAATAGGAATCCTTCCCTGAGATTTTTGTGAAAGGAAGAGAGGAGGAGTCATTTCCTCTCTAAAGATGGAAACTATTTGTAAAATCAGATTCCCTTGGCAGCCACTTAACCTCTCATTTGAAGGAAGCCTGTTTGTAGTGGCAGAAACTAAAGTGGACAGAAATGTGGGTCAGAGGTCAGACTTGTCACAGTCAAGTCCTTGGCTCCAGCTGTTCCAGAAGCCAGGTGCATTTCTGCCTTTATCAAGTTGTGGTTGTTCAGATATCCTTTAATTGTATAAGACATACTCAGGATTGTACTGACGGCTTTCCCATTTGCCTAAGCTAGCTTGATTATGATCTCAATCGGTTACAATGGAAAGCATCATGACTAAAGCAAATGGTTATAAATTCAACTGAAATTTGTTCAGCACTTTCTGGGTAGTTTTGAGCCAAATCCTCCAAGGGAAGCAATGCAATATGAAGCCTTGTCCGTATCCTCTGTGAGTTTATGCTAAAGTAGGAGAGAGAATAATAATGATAATAACAACATTGATGATACAACCACTATGATATTTTGCACATTCTCTGTGGGCATCTGCTAAGTCTTTTAAATGCATGATTTTGTTTAATGCTGCATAATAACTGTATTGTGTAATATCACCTCTCACATTTTGAAAATGATGTAATTAAGGCTCTGTAAGCTTGAGTCATACAGCAAGTTAGGGGTCAAGGCCAGGACTGTTGGGCGTCTAGATCCTTTCTCTTGTTTACTATACCTTACCTCTTATATGTAAGGAAAAATATGTTTGACTTAAGGATTAATTCGTTGACGGCAGAGAGGACATTCATTTGTAGGATCTAGAGTCGTTTAATGGAGGAAGAGGCCTTTGAAGGTACCTATAGGATGTGATGGGGCAGAAAACACAATCCGCAGATCCTCTCTGTGCTTTAAGTATACTCACAGCTGGGACTGGTCCAGGATAAAAATAGGAGATAGCATCAATTCAAATCTCTCTTGGGTTGTATCTTACACTTTTCATGTTAGATCATTTTTCAAATGCAGGCTGGCCTTCCTAATGATTCTGCTAAGTGTAAGGAATTAACCTGCAATTCTAAAGCGTCACAGCTGGAAGAATTTCATTTTGGAAGCACTGAGGCCAAGAAAATTTAGCAGTTTTGATTGAGCAGGCCCAGAAGTTATTGAGCTTGGAGGGAACATGTGCTTCCTGGACCGATGAGGTTTACATGACTGATAATGGCTTTATTGTGTTGCTATTAGGCAATTTGTGTATGGAAAGCTTTGCTTTCTCTTTCCAGGTGCTTTGAGAGCGGGGGCTGATGCACCCTTTTGTCTCAGCACAGTGCCCCATCCACCTGAGAGACACACACAGCAGTTTTGATGCACAGTAAGTCTGATCCCTGGAAATACCTTAGAAGTTGTAAAACCAGGGATAATGATTTTTGTATACCCTGCTTCTCCCTTTCTAGGATAGAGCAGACATGGCTGTAAGTACCCCCAGCTCCTTCTATGAATATTTGGGATAAAAGCAGCCTGCTGAGGACTCTTAGTAACCCTCCTTGGTAGTTTTGTAGCAGTACTACTAGGCCAGTGAGTTTCAAGTGCTTTATAAGGAACTAATATTTATTATTTACAATGTGTCAGACACTGAGTTAGAGACCTTAGAGACCACCTCCTTAGCACTTCACAGTAACACTGCAAAACTTGAGATTCAGAGAGGTTAAGAATCTCACTCAAGGTCACACAGCCAGCAGATGGCAGAGTTAAAATTGGAATCTGCTTATATATGGCATAAAGCCAATGATGCCTTCACTTCAAGCTGTCGGTAGGCATTATTACCATTCTTTGGCTGGAGATACTAAAACCTGGAAGTTAAATAATTTGAAAGGTCACATTGAATCCCAGCAGTAAATATTATCTATATCCAGTCACAGCAGTGTGTTTGTGTCAGAGCAGATTCTAAACAGCTCTACATGTCAGGTACTGGTCAGAAATAGAACATGCAGAAGTAAGAAAACACACTGTTTGGAGAAAAAAACAAAGTCAAACTTCTAGAAAAATGCCTGAGAATTTCCATTAAAAGTGACATAAGGAATTATTATTATTTACAGCTGGTTATCACCGAGATCCTTCCAAATTGGCCATTTATTTTTGAAGGTGTTAATGTCAGGCTCGAAATATGTCAACACTGGGAAACTTCAGAATAATCAGCTGGACAGATGATCTGTAGGCTTGTTTCATAAATACTCTTTGTGAAACAGACAACGTCCTACTAGGACCTGGCAGGAAAGCAGCCTCTATTGCCATATTTTTCTGAAAACAGCCTGAGTAGTTTGAGCAGCAAGAATCATATACTGAATGCATCTCCTAGAGATGATGATCCGTCCATTATGGCTTGCGGTTTTATTTTACACTATTTGATGACTGTGCTTAAAATAACTGCATTTTTGCATGCATTGGGTAAAGTGTCCAAGGCAAGCAATTAATGGTACATCCATTTTAAATCTAATGTTAGAAGGAGAGATATTCTAAAGAAATGAAAAACAAAGAAATAAAAAAAACTCCCACTAAGAAATAAGTAGAGTGTATCACCTTGGGACTAAAATGCAATTGAAGATTCATGTAGGGTACATTGTAAACATCTGGATATCATGTGGTTGGCCTTGTACTTTCTTAAAAGTTTCTAACTTTAGCAATGTGGAAAAACAATCTACTTGGCTTAAGATTTTCTCTATGTCAAGGAAAGTTTCTGTCTTATGCTTAATAACCATGAAATTAATGTCAAATCTTATCACATAATGCTGTATGTCTCCTGGGTCAAAGCAGTGCTTCTAATATTCAGAGCAACATTGGTGATCCTTTTCCAAATTGGCTGCTATGGAAGTTTTGTGGGGAACTTCAGTGAGCCTGGGACTCTTCATACAACCTTTAGGTCTAATAACTAACTAGGTCCTGGTAAAGCTGTGTGGACTTGAAAAACAAAGATCCTAAACTGCTCCTTGGGAAATACATGTAAGAACAGCATGCATTACTTAGGGTTCTTTTCTCTATTAGTCAGAATTGGATAAACAATGCTGCAATAACAAGCCCCTAAATTTCTGTGGCTTTCTACAGTAAAAAACTGTTTCTTGCTTATGTCATCATCTGTGTCAGGCTGGATGGCTTCTCTAGGCAGCTTTCTTCACGCAGTGACTCAGGTATCTGGGCTTCTTCCACTGTATGTCTGTATCAATGAGAAGGCTCCAATTCTTGTTTCATGGATGGGACAAAGAGAATGTGTACAATCACATGGGATACTTTAAAGGCCAAGCCCGGAAGTGGCATATCTTATTTCTACCTATGTTCCAGAAGTTAGAATTTAGTCACATTCTCAGCCTAACTGCAAGAGAGCCCCCAAAATGTAAAATGTAGAACATAAAAGTGGTAGAAGCATTTTTACATTTCAGTGACTTTATTTTTTGGGGCTTGTGATAGAAGAATGGGGATAGAAGTAAGCAGGAGGGAGCCTTTGATGAGACTGGTGACAGGTCATTGTAGGAAGAAAGGACATGTTAAACCCAGTGATACTGTAGAAATCAACACTCAAATACAAAAACTTTAAACTACTACTTTGGTTAGCAATGCTAATATTGGCAAGCCAGATTCTAAAAACAAGAAACAAACAAAGCCTTCTATCTTGTCTTGTCAAATAGGTCAAAGTAAGGAATCTTGTGTTAGTGTAACTATTACTGTTAGGTTTATTTTGAGGGCTTTTGGTCATAGTATATATATCAACTAATCGGTTAGAAACTCTAAGCAAACAAAACTTGGGTGGAGCAAGATTTAGTATCATAGGTAATTGTGTTAGCAATTATTGTATACACCTGTTGTTTGCTATCCAGAATCCATTTTCCCCCTTTTTTTTTAATTGTGGTAAAATCGCACGTGCATACATGCACACATCATGAGATCTACCCTTTTAAAAAATTTTGAAGTGTACAATACAGCATTGTTAACTATATGTACAATGTGTACAGTAGATCTCCAGAACTTTTTCATCTTTAGTGACTGAAACATTGTACCCATTGAACAGCAACTGCCCATTTCTTCCTCCCTCTAGCCCCTGGCGACTACCATCTTACTTTCTATTTCTATGAGTTTTGACTCTTTTAAATTTCTCATATAGGTGGAATCAAGCAGTATCTTCCCTTCTGTGAATGAATTATTTCACTTAGCATAATGTTCTGAACTCATCAATGTTGAAGTATATGATAAGATTTTCTTTTTCAAGGCTAAATAATATTCCATTATGTGTATATGCAGCATCTTCTTAATCTATTCATCTGTCAATAGATATTTAGGTTTCCACCTCTTGAATATTGTGACTAATGAATGAACATGGAGTGTAAATATCTCTTCAACATTTTGTTTTCAATCCTTTCAGATAAGTATTCAGAAATGAGATTGCTAGATCATGGTAGTTCTATATCAAACTAAAAAGTTTGTTCTATATGTAACTGAAAATCTTCTGTGCAGCAAAGAAAAAAACAGGATGAAAAAGTAACCTCTGAAAAATATTTGCAGTATACCCTATATAATAAGGGGTGAATATCCCAAAATATAAAGAGCTACTATAACTCAATAGCAAAATAACCAAATAACCCAATTAAAAAATGGGCGAAGAATTTGAGTAGAAATTTCTCCAAGAAAGACATACAAATGGCTAACAGGTATATGAAAAGATGTTCATTATTACTAGTCATGAAAGCTGCAGTGAGGTGTCTTACGTCATATCTATTGGGATGGTCATTATAGACAAACCAACCAACCAACAAATCTAGAAAATAATGTATTGGCCAGGATAGGAAGAGATTGGAACCCTTGTGCATTGCTGGTGCAATTCTAAATGGTATACTCTCTATGAAAAACAGTATGGATATTCTTCAAATATTTCCCCTTATAATGACAGTACTTTGAATATCTTTGAAGAAATGTTTCTCTTCCCTTATTAGTGATTCCATCTATATCGTATTTATTTATTCTACCTTCAACTCTAGAAGTGGGCCATAGTTAGCTTAAACCAGTTGTGGACCTCATCAATTTTGCTAGAATAATTGGTTTAGCAAAGGCATAACACCTAATTGGATCAATAATAAATTCTTTGAAAGACTAATTTTTTTTTTTTTGACAGAATCTCGCTCTGTCACCAGGCTGGAGTGCAGTGGCACAATCTCAGCTCACTGCAATCTCTGCCTCCCGCGTTCAAGCGATTCTCCTGCCTCAGTCTCTTGAATAGTGGGGACTAAAGGTACTCGCCACCACGCCCAGCTAATTTTTTGTAAGAATTTTCATAGGACTTACTGAGAGTATCAAATATTCAAATATACTATATATCATGTGTATTAGTCCATTTTCATGCTGCTGATAAAGACATACCTTAGACTGAGTAGTTTATTTTAAAAAAGAGGTTTAATGGAGTCACAGTTCCCCATGGCTGGGGAGGCCTCGCAATCATGGTAGAAGAGCAAGGGACGTATTACGTGGCCGCAGGCAAGAGAAAGAATGAGAGCCAAGCGAAAGGGGTTTCCCCTTGTAAAACCATCAGATCTTCTGAGACTCACTACCATGAGAACAGTATGGGGGAAACCACCCCCATGATTCAAATATCTCTCATTGGGTCTCTCCCACAGCATGTGGGAGTTATGGGAGCTGTAATTCAAGATGAGATTTGGGTGGGGACACGGCCAAATCATATCATCGTGTGATCAGGACACCATAGTAATGGCATATACTAGACAAATAAATAATTAAAATGGGGTAGAGAGCTTATATATAGATTCTAGTATGTGTGGAAACTGGGTCTATAATAACATCCACTAGAATTGAAAATATACATATTCAGCAACACCAATCTTGGGAATAAAAGCACTAATAGGTGTCAGGATATGCGCACAAGTTATTTGGTGCTGCATTGTGTGCAGTGGTCAAAAAAAATTAGAAACAAACTAAACATCAATAGAAGAATAAATAAAATTTGGTAATTCATACAAGGAATAGTATGCAGGTAAAAGGAATGATATCAGTCTTTAACAGTCAACTTAAAGGGATTTTTAGGATGTATAATTAAATAGGAAAAAAAACAGAAGGGAAATACTATAATATCACCTCATTTTCATGAAACAAATGCCACTCATTATTACTAATTTATGTGTTTATTTTTCTTTTATATTTGTTTAGAATTGAGATCCCAAATTAACATTTAATAATTTTTTGGAGACAGAAATAAATGAAACAATATGCAGAGAATAATGATCTTGTTGGTAGAAAACTGGGCAATGTATCTGAGGGGGAAATTAATCAAATAGTAGCATTTCAGGAAATTTTTACTTCTGTTTGAGATTTTTAAAATCAATATATGAATATAACCTGTAAAAAAGGAAGAAAAGTTACTGTAATTGTGGGGGAAAAAGTGATATAGATAGAGACGAATTCATTCTTGTAGAAGCAAGTGAATCATTTTTTGCACTGAGATCAATATATCCCCTTAAACATGACTATTGGTCCTAAATATAAACCAATGTCAAAAGTAGTTAAAACATGAAATAGGAGCTAACATTTAAAAAATTGGTTGTTTATGGACTATTTGGGAACGACATCATGAGTTGTGCAATGCACAATCTGCACATCCATCTACAGGAGCTCTGGCTATAGGAATCCACATTGATCAGAAGCTTCTAGATAATTTTATGGCAAAACACCTCAAATGGAAATCTGTATCGTCACATTAGAAGAAAAAAAGAAAAAACTTGAGCAATCTTTTACAGATAAATGAAAGGGAACAAACATATCAACATGAATTAAATAGTAGGCTAATGACTAAACATATGAACCCCACCTTTATAGGTTTGCTTGGTAAACAAATGGTCTCAGGGCAGCCAAACAGTTCAACCTTTGGCTGGAAGGAAGGAAAGGGTCAGGTGTACACACTTCCACAAAGATATTATCATGAAATGTGATTAATTGATTCATAGACTGACCCACTCATTTTACAAACTTCAACTAAAAGACTACTGGTAGTAAACAATGTACTGGGCTTTGGGAGGAGAGGGTAAGGATAAATATGACATCTCATATCATAGAAAATGTATATACAGTTATGAATAAGAATATTACAATTATTGAAACCTAACTAAGCAACTTTTTTTTTCTTCAAGAAAAGGAATTCTAATATGCTGCTAAAAGTCTATAGGATAAATTGAACATGTCTCATCTTAATCTTATATACTTGACTAATAATTAAATCAGTTTTGTTTTCAGAGTGGGGCTTTATTAGGGTCTATGAATTTGTCAGGTTCTATTATCTCCCAATAGGTATTCAACGATTTAAATAAATGAATTGACAAGCTTCAGGCCATTTCTAAGAGTACCAACTGCCAAGCCTCAACACACTGCAGCAGGAGTTTCAACAGAGGAAAAAGACATTGTGAAGAGATTTGTCTCCACTGGAACCTTCTGTCCTTGTGACTCAGAATGAGTTTAGAAGTAGGAATTTATCTGCTGTTTTCGGTCACAGGCAAAGGAGCAAGGAAAGCCTTCTGATCCCAGGGCTTTCTGGTCAGTGTTCTATAAGAAGCCAAGGTCAAGATCCTTCTTCAATTTTATCCATTCTTATTTATTGAAGCACATTCAGTCATTTTAAAACAGGCACTCTATTTTTATGTTTTTACTTTTGCTTGTTCTTGTTCATCTTTTTTTTTTTTTTTTTTTTTGCCATCTGCATGAGTCAGCTTGAGCTGTCATAACAAAATGCCACAGACTGGATGGCTTCAACAACAGAAATTTCTTTTCTCACAGTTCTCGAGACTGAACGTCCAAGAGCAAGGTGTGTTTGCAGGGTTGGTTTCTCCTGAGGTTGGTTTCTCTTTTTGAATTGCAGATGGTCACCTTCTCGCTGTGTCCTCACATGGCCTTTGCATCTCTGGTGTCCCTTTATGTAAAGACACTAGTCCTATTGGATTAGGGTTAACTTAGGACCCATATGACCTTATTTAACCTTAATTACCTCTTAAAGGCTCTGTCTCCAAATGCAGTCACATTTGGGGAGTATAGCTCAGTTGTAGAGAATTTGACAGCAAACATAGTCACATTCTTAGACTCTAAGGGGTAGGGCTTTGAAGTATAAATTTTGGGAGGATACTTTTCCATCTATTACACCATCTGTCTGTTCCTCTTTCTTTTTCCAGTTCCTGTCCTTTTAATTGTTGCTTCTGTTGATCTTAAACTATTTGGAGTAGATTCACAAATTTTCTCAGAGACCAAAATAAGTGTGTCTGTTGTCCCTAGTCGAACACTTCAGATTAATGCTTATGTTAGGAAGGAAAGTTAACTGGAACCGTGGGATAATATATAGGTTCCAGGTTAGAAGGTGTTCAAAAGGTGCCTTTTTGTTTTAACTCTTTCTTTTATTGGAGGAGAGAAAATTGCTTTTCTCAAAAATAACTTTTAGGTTCAGGAGTACATGTGCAGGTTTGTAACATGGTTAAATTGTGTGTTGTGGGGGTTTGGTGTACAGATTATTTCATCATCCAGCTAATAAGCATAGTACTCAATAGGTAGTTTTTCTATCCTCACCCTCCTCCCACCCTTCACCCTCAAGTAGGCCCTGGTGTCTGTTGTTCCTTTATTTCCTTTTTTTTCTTTTTAAGTTTTTAAAAATTTTAATTCTCACCAGCTCTACAAGTTATACTATGTTGTTCCTTTCTTTGTGTCCATGTGTACTCAATATTTAGCTCCCACTTGAAGTGAGAAAATGCAGTATTTGGTTTTCTGTTCCTGTGTTAGTTTGCTTAAGATAATGGCCCCCAACTCCATTTTGCTGCAAAGGATGTAATCTCATTCATTTTTATGGCTGCATAATATTTTATGGTATATATGTGCCACATTTTCTTTTTTCAGTCTACTGTTGATGGGGAATTTAGGTTGACTCCATGTCTTTGCCATTGTGAATAGTGCTGCAGTGAACACACATATGCATGTGTCTTTATGATAGAATGATTTATATTCCTTTGGGTAATGGGATTGGTAGGTCAAATGATAGTTCTGTTTTAAGTTCTTTGAGAAATCACCAAACTGCTTTCCATAATGGCTGAACTCATTTACATTCCCACCAGCCGTGTGTAAGTTTTCCCTTCTCTCCGGAACCTTGCCAGCATCTGTTATTTTTTTGACTTTTTAATATTAGCCATTCTGACTGGTAAGAGATGGTATCTCACTGTGGTTTTGATTGGCATTTCTATAATGATTAGTGATATTGAGTATTTTTTATATGCTTGTTGGCTACATGTCTTCCTTTCAAAAGTTTCTGTTCGTGTCCTTTGCCTACTTTTTAATGGGGCTGTTTTTTGCTCCTTGATTTCTTTAGGTTCCTTACAGATTCTAGATATTAGGCCTTTGTCAGATGCATAGTTTGCAAATATTTTCTCCAGTTCTTTAGGTTGTCTATTTACTCTGCTGATAGTTTCTTTTTCAGTGCAGAAGCCAGAAAATTACTTTTTTGATGTAAAGAGCTGTTGTAGACTACATGATTTACAAAAATTGCTAACAAAATGCCCAACTCTTAGTTGACTTTTAATAAATATTATTAATTCCTTTTGCTTTGCTTTCATTAACTAAGAGATTGTTACTGAAAGTAGATTTCTGAGAAGAGGTACAGGTACCTTAGAAAAAATTACATCTTCTAAAGCAGAAACAGGCATCATTATTGAACAATGATGAAGCCAGAAACTCTCAGCTTTATCATCAATAAGTTGTCCTAACCATTTCTGAGACATAGTCAGGTTAAAAGGATCTCTTGACATTACAGACAGCTAGTGTTCATTTCCACCAGGATTATGTGAACCTGTGATGATTCTGTGTGCATTTTTTACACATTTCCTCAAGACTCGAAAAAATACTTGCTCAATTATATCTGATTAGACTCATTGACATCTTAATTTTCTTCTAGTGATCTGTAGGTGTTAGTTATATAGCAAGCCAATATTAGTTCATCTTTTTTTACCTTGTTTCTCCACCATCACCAACAGGAATTCAGAAATGTAAAAACTAGATATGTGCAACTTTGTACCAGCAACTTTTTTTCCTTAGAGCCATCCGCTTGACTGCCCATAATTCCCTAGAAGTTTCATGGTTTTCAGTGTAAATGAGCTTGTTTATATCTTTTGTTTAGTTTTAAACATAGAAATCTGATTATAGCTAGTGGGTTTTGCTAGACTGTAGAAATTACTCTCAGAAGAACTGGAGGGGATGTAGGAAGTTTATCTATTGGCTGAACTTTTTAAGTAGCAGTCCATGGAGATAATTTACATTAAAGAAAAAGCAGCATGGGGCTGCCTTGGGATTGGCAGGGCACTTTTGTTAGAAACAAAAATGTCATACATCTGACCAAAATGGATTGAATGGTTCAATGCCAACAGTGTTCTTTTCATCGGTAAACAGTTTGAAAAATCCAGCAAGTGAGAAATGAAACACTGATTTGGTTCAAAATTGAAACATCTCAGATAAATTTAATACTTATGCCAAGTATCAAAGATTTTTGTGTTCAAATATAGAGCTTTGGGCTAAAGTAACAGGGCAGCACATTTTGCTACAAATGTGGTTAGTTGAAATATCTGAGCTTATGAAGTTTGCAGTTCAGTGGAAACGGGAGAAGAATATTTGGAATGCAAGACTTTAGATAAAGAACACATGTGTTAGGACATACTTATACCTCTTCAGACAAGTCAAGTTGGGGATCACATAGAGTGAAAGCTGTGTTTCCTGGCACTTGATACCCATAAAACCCTAGGAATAGCTATGTCTGCTGAGTTCTTGAGACAAAAAGTAAGCATTAGGAAGGAGCATTAACTGGAGCAGAGCGTGCAGTAGGTTGGTAATAGCTGGGTGATGTTTAAAAGCGGCTTTAAAAAAAACAGTTTCTTTTGTTTGGGGTAACTAGCAGGCCTTATAACTCAGGAGTCTTTTAGACTATGATGATTTATAACAAAAGTTGCTAGCAAATGCTTGACTCTTAGTTGTGTTTTAATAAATGTTAGTTTCCTTCCCTACTTCCCTTCCTTCTTAGAGGTTTATTTAGGTTGGTGCAAAAGTAATCACGGTTATAAACTTTTTCACCAACCTCAATAAATTTCAGAGAAGCCAGCAGGGAAGTAATATACATTAACTCATAATCAACTTGAGTTTTGATTAGTAGATCTTTTCTATTTCCCATATATTTTGAATATAAACATGAATTCATTTATTTTATATACACATGTATATATGTGTTTGTTGATATGTTAATGGTGAATTTTGATAATGTATACTTTTCATTGAAATAAATTATGACTTTAAAATAATAAATTCTAAAGTTTCTAGGTGCAGGAGCTAAAGCATAGGGTTAGCAAAAGAAATTATAGAATCACTGAGCATCATCATTTTGAAAGGAAACTTAGAGATTATCTACTGATCCCTCCTCAAAATTTTTTAGAGGAAGAAATGAGGCCTGATAAGGTGAATTGATTTTCTTTAACTTGTCTATGCCAGTGACCTCAGTAGCAGTAAATCTTTATTGGAAACAATAAAAAGTCATTTGGAGTTAGTTCTGATGGATCTATCATTAAGTTGGATAATAATCTTCTTGAAGCAAAACATTTTATGAAGCGCACAAAAGAGTTACTAAGACAATCAGAACCTGGCCTTTCTCCCTGCCCCAAACCCCATTTCTATAAGAGATTTGCAAAATCCTTTAAAATAATAACTGTGTCATTGAAAGAAAGTGTCCAGATTTCTATCTTTATTTTGAATGATGACTCTCATTTGGATGTGTGAGTTCCAAGGTGTATGTTTATTTTTGTTTATTTTAATTAGGAACATTATTTCAGTTTCTCTCCTATAGGAGGGTGGGCTTAGACCTTTGGCAAAATGTCCCTATCATTGATTTCTGTAACATCACATTTGTGCAACCGAGAACTCACAGATTCAAAACAAACAATCATAAAATTATTCTCATCTTTTGCAAAGCAGAAAAGAAACAAAACATTGTTCTCTTTAATAACTTTAAATTATTTTAATAATCTTATTGAGGGACTCTGGTTTAAAGATCTAAAGGAATGTTCAAATTGCTTGGCTTGTTTTTAATAATTAGCTCTGAAAGTTTTCTAAGCATGTACTTGCACTTTCCTAATTATTTGAACATCAAAACATATTTATATGTAATTCAGAGAATGTATAATACTATACTTGAATTTTATCTGATGTATCAATAACATTTGTATTTCCACCTATAAAAATCAATTATATGACTCTGTCATCATAAATTTATTTTGTCATTTATTCATCTGCATTTACTATTTCTAACTGAGCAGAGATAGCTAACTGCTTACCCAACGTTAATTTCCCCTTCTTCCTGGGCAGTGTGCCCAATGGGGGAAAACAACATTTCCTCACATTGACCAATGAAATATAAGGTGCAAAATGTCTTCAAAAGCTCATGCCCTTTTGCTCCTACCCTTTTCTTTCTGTCAGTTGCCTGGCATGCAGTTGTGATAACTGGAGTTTCAGCAGTTATCTCGAAATATAAGGAAACCTTCAGTATAGACACCAGTGCCAAGGAGGGTACAACAGAAAGATAAACAGAACTTGGATCCCTGATGATAGCCCCTGGAGTGCCTACTTTCAGATTTCTTTTATATAAGAGAAAAGTAAACCCATATGTTTCTAAGCCATCATTACCACACGCTTTGTGTTCTGTGCAATGGAATGTAATCCTTTCTGATTTGCTAACCTCTAGTTCACCAGTGTTTTCTCAGCTCAAGAAAGTCTTATAGCTACCTATTGCTTGTTGTAAAAGTACAACCAGTTCTGCTTAATCCAGAGTATCCTACAGTAAATCTGTTAAGTAATTCTAAGGGGTACAATTTTCTAGAGTACAATGGGAATAGAGTCATCTGATGGAATATAATATAGTGTGTCAATATGGGCCTCAAAAATTGTAGCTATCCATGTCACAGTTTAAATTCACACAAAGCACACCCAGAGTGGTATAATATTATATTTTGTATGCTAAAATTAAATATAAAAACATCTATTGTGTAATTACATGCAAAGTAAGGTGTACTTTTTTAAAAAGCGTAAAAGAAAATAAGGAAACAAATGTTTAGATGAACATACAGTAACAAAAGGAAAAAAAGAAAAAACTCAAATGTTCAAGAGAATATAGAAACCAAAAAGACCTATAGTTCAGCCACTTCAGGCTGAATCAAGAAATAGGTTCTACAAACAGCCAATCTACCTACATCCTGGGAATAAGGAAATTTAAAAGTACTTTATTAAATTGACGGAAGGAAGTAGGGCAGAACCAAAAGTGATTACAAGCTTGTGAGAAATGGTAGAGAAATATCTAGGCAAGGGTAGGCACAGCTCAGATCAATGCAGATAAGTTTCTAGAAACCAGAATTTTAAAAAATTTTAATTGTGTTAAAAAACACATGAGAGTATGACATAAAATTTAACATTTCGATTATTTTTAAGTGTTCAGTAAAGTTAACTGTATGTACATTGTTGTACAGCAGATCCGTAGAATTATTTCATCTTGCAAAACTGAAACTCTATACCCAATGAAAAACAAAGCCCTATTTCCCTCTTTCCCCAGGCCCTGGCCATCACCATTTTATTTTCTGGTTCTATGAATTTGACTAGATAAGTGAATCATACAATATTTGCCTTTTTATGACTGGCTTATTTCACTTAGCATAATGTTCCCAAGGTTCATCCTGTTTTAGTACATGACAAGATATTATCCTTCTTTTTAAAGGCTAAATGGTATTCCATTGTACGGATAGACCACAATTTGTTTATTCATTTATCTCTCAATGAACATTTGGGTTGCTTCAACCTCTTGGCTAATGTGAATAGTGATGCTATGAATATGGGTGTGCAAATATCTTTCAGATCCTGCTCTCAATTCTTTTGGATATATCCCCAGAAGTTGGATTGTTGAATCATATAGTTAATTCTACAATTCTACTTTTAATTTTTTGAGGAACCTCCATGCTATTATCATAGACACTCAGCTGCGCTATGTTACATTTTACATTCACCCACAAGGTGTAAGGATTTCCTTTTCTCCACATCCTTGCCAACAATTACCTTTTGTCTTTTTGATAATCGCCATTCTAACAAGTGTGAGGTGATATCTTTGTGGTTTTGACATGCATTTCTCTGGTGATGAGTGATGCTGAATATCTTTTCATATGTTTTTTGCTGTTTATATATCTTATCTGGAGAACTGTCCATTTGATATTCAAGTTCTTTGCTCATTTTTAAATCAGATTGTTTTGTTGTTGTTGAGTTTCAGGATATATTCTGGATGTTAATCACCTATCTGATATGTGATTTGCAAATATTTTCTCCCATTCAGTAAGTTGTCTTTTCACTTTAATTGTTTCTTTTGATGGACAGAAGTTTTTAAGTTTGATGCAGTCCTATTTGCCTGTTTTTGCTTTTGTTGCCTATACTGTAGGTGTCATATCTAAGAAATCATTGTCAAATCCAATGTCATGAAGCTTTTCCCCTATATTTTCCTCTATAAGTATAATAGTTTCAGGTCTTGTGTTTAGGTTTTTAATCCATTTTGAGTCAATTTTTATATATAGTGTAAGGTATAGGTTCAGTGTATTCTTTTGCATGTAGAAATCCAGTTTTCCCAGATTATTTATCAAAGAGACAGTTCTTTTCCCATTGTGTCATCTTGGTACATATTTTAAAGATCATCTGACATACACCTGATGACTTGTTGCTGGGATCTCTAGTCTCTTCCTTGGTCTATATGTCTATCTTTATGCTAGTGCCATAGTATTTTGATTACTGTAGCTTTGTAATAGGTTTTAAAATTAGGAAGTTTGAAGTCTCCAATTTTGTTCTTTTTTAAAGATTATTTTGTCTACTCAGGGTCCCATGAGTTTATAGGATTTTTTTTTCTATTTCTGCAAAAATGGAAATTTTGATAGATATTGTATTAAATCTGTAGATCATTTTGGGTAATATGGACATTTTAACAATGCTTCTAATCCATGAACATGGGATTTTTTTTCCATGTATTTGTATCTTCTTTAATGTTTTTAACCTCCTTGGTTAAATTTGCTGCTAAATATTTTATTATTTTTAATGCTATTATACGTGGGATTGTTTTCTCAATTTTGTTTTCAGATTGTTCATTGTTAGTGTATAGAAATGCAACAAATTTTTGTATGTTGATTTTGCATCTGGCAACTTTGTTGAATTCATGCATTTGTTTGAATTGTGTGTGTGTGTGTGTGTTCTTGAGAATTAAAAACCCAGAATATTTTTAGTTAGTCATAATCTTACAAAAGACATTAGTAGATCATTGCTTTACTTGGGATTACTCATCCAATTCCATGTTCTTCTAGCATGTATTAATTGAGTGCTTACAATTCTAAATACTAGGAATACAATGGTAACCATAAACGTGAGATTCCACCTCATGTAGCTGACATTCTGGTGAATGAGGGAAATTAAATAAATTAACAAGTAAACGAATACATAATTTTAGATAGTAATGAGTTTTGAAGTAAACACAACTAGGAGCATTAGAAAGAGCCTAACTAAATGAGGCTCTACTTTATATGCTGTGTTCAAAGAAAATCTCTCTGTGTTGTGATATTCAAAATAGGCACTAATTGAAGAGTATAAAGTAGCCATTCAAAGCAGAGTATCATTCTAGGTGAGGGGAGCAGCTAGTGCAGAGGCCCTGGGTTAGAACAAGCTGGGTGTGCTTGAGGAAAGGACAGTATGGATAGATAATCATGAGGGAGGGAGGGGGTTTTAGGAGAAGAAACTGGGGAGGCAGGCAGAGACCAGGGTTTCTAGGTCTTCAAGGAATATCATAAGGTTGGATTTTATTTGCATAAGAAGCCACTAGTGGGTTTTATGTAAAAACAGGATTTATGTTTCAAAACAATTACCCTTGCTACTGTGTGGGACATGGACTATAGTGGGGAGAAGCATGGAAATGAGATCAGTTTGGAGGTTATTATATTAGACCAAATGCAAGAAGATGGTGGTTTGGAATAGTTTTGTATCGGTGAAGATGTAGATTCTGTTTGAATGAATTCAGTCTGAATAAAATAAAGCTGTACAAAGTTTAACCACGCTGGATGTGGTTCTTAGGCAATGTTTACTACTGACACACAGTATATGAAAAATAAAAGAATACTGAAATAGAATTTAAGGGCTATAGCTTTCAAGGAGACACCAAACCTAGGAATAGTGACCATGGATATGACAAGGAAGACTGAAAGCCTGGCATTTAATGTTTATGAGTAAAAAATTAAATTTTTGTGTTTTCTCATGGGTTTAATCGTTTTCATGCCTTGCTTAGAGTTAAGCAGAATTCTCATAAATTTCTACAGGAACAAAAAAGAAAAACAACACGTAATTGAGCTGATTTGCACTTAAGGATGTTCTGGAAGAGTAATTTGTTGCAGAGGGATTATTAGACTCGCACATCTAGAATATATAATCCGTATCAACCCAGTTGTAAACCTTTGTCTCAGCTGAGCTCTTTCTCTGGTTGATTTTGCATCACAAATCCTGTTCCACTTGTCAAATGGAAGTGGATTTGTGCTTTATCTTCTAATCTGAGTTCAAACAAACTGGTGTGCTTAAAGGGAATAACATTATAAAACTCCCCCAGATTTCAGCAGGGAAAGGAAGGTTCTCTAATCCATTTAGCCACAGTCTCTTCCTGGTATTTCTCATCCTGTAAAAGGGAAGCTGAGTACTAAAGTAGATTGAGTATTCTTTAGGATTACTGTCATAGCTTCTTCTAAAACAACATTTAGTTCCATTGACCCATCAATCTATGCATTTTTTGAGTAATCCATTTATTCAGTTCATTGATTTAAGAAACCACAAGCTTCCTAGTTATATCTCCTTCCAAAGATTTTGAAGCTGGTAGCTACCAAGTAAAAGAAGCGAAAATAAGCACAGTTTATGCTCCAAATCCTCAAGTATTTATATTCCTTTCTATGGGGAGAAACTGGGGTGTCAAATGTTTATTCTCCTTACCTTCTGAATGTAGAGAATGTTGGCAGTTTTTTTATCCCCTCTAATACAGTCATGTTTTACAATGATTTTCAATTAAATTAGGAAACAAAAAAAAATGAACATTTGTAATTCCATGTTTGTGCTATGTATGTTTGTATACATCTTTTTAAAAAATTATTTACTTTTTCACTTTAAAGTTATTTCAAACCTAAAGAAAGGATATAAGAACAGTACAGGGAACTCCCCAAGTACCTTTACCCAGATTCACCTAATGTACCAGATTAGCTTTGTATTTTTTTCTCTTTCACTCACTCTCATATCATTTTTTTTCTATACCATTGGAAAGTGGGTCACATACCTAATAATCTTTTAAGCTTCAATAGTTCTTCAATGAGTTTTTCTTAAAAACAAGGATATTCTTGCTGGGCACGGTGACTCACACTTGTAATCTCGGCACTTTGGGAGGCTGACGTGGGTGGATCACAAGATCAGCAGTTCAAGACCAGCCTGACCAACATGGTGAAGGCCTGGCTCTACTAAAAATACAAAAATTAGCTAGGCATGGTGACACATGCCTGCAATCCCAGCTACTTGGGAGGATGAGGCAGGAGAATCTCTTGAACCTAGGAGGCAGAGGTTGCAGTGAGCTGAAATCATACCATTGAACTCCAGCTTGGGCAACAAGAGCAAAACTCTGTCTCAAAAAAGACAAAAACAAACCAAACAAACAAAAAACAAAGATATTCTCTTATATCTCCATAGTGTAGTTATATTCAGGAAATTTGACATTGGTACAATATTTTAATCTAATTTACAGTCCAGATTCCCATTTTTATAAATTATCCCAATAATGTCTTTTGTAGCATCTTTATTCTTTCAGCCCAGGATCTATCACTGCACTCAATGGCTAAGTCTCTTTCATTTTCTTTATCAGGAACAATTATTTAGCCTTTGTTTTGTTTTAGCTTTTGTGACTTTGATATATTTTAAGAATATAGGCCACTTGTTTTGTTTTGATAAAAAAAATATTTTGTAGAATGTTTTCCATTGGGGCTTTCTCTCTCTCTCTCTCTTTTTTTATTTCCTTATGCTTATATTTCAAGTCTGTATCCCTAATTAAAATGCTACAGTAGTTTATATGTCCTTAACAGGGCATCATGTCTGGATGTACATCATATCCATCTGTCCCTCATAAGAGATGATAATTTTGATCCCCAAGCTAAGATATTTCTTGTTTATCCATTGTAAAATTAACATTTCTTTTTCCATTCTGAAATATAACAAGAAATCTCAAGGAAGACACTTCAGGCAATGAAAATCACCGGACCCCAACTCTAACAGATTTGGCATTCACTGATGATTCTTGCCTAAACCAGTTCTAACTCTGATAGTTGCAAATAGTGATTTTCCAACTCACGCTCCCTACACATTTACCAGTTGGAACGCCACTGGAAAGGAAGAGCGCCCCTCCTTTGCTACTAGGAATATTTGTTTATTATCACTATGGACTCATGAATTCATACCTTATTTATTGCATCATAAGCCATTACTACTTAATTGTTCTAGATGTGACTGGTGGGGACATCTTCAAGCTAGCTCTGTGTTGTTGTTGTTGTTTTTGAAGTAAATTTAAAAACACTTTTAATTTTAGAATAATTTTACCGGAAAGTTGTGAAGATGACACAGAGAATTCCTGAATACTCTGCACATATTTACCCCAATATTGACATCTAACTATGGCCCATTTGTAATAACTAAGGAAACAACAATGGCACATTACCTAAATTCCATACTTTATCAAAATTTCACTACTTTTACCCTAATGCCCTTTTTCTGTTCCAGGATCCCATTCAGAATACCACATTATGTTTAGCTATCATGACTCCTAGCCTCTTTTGCTCTGTGACAGCTTCTCAGACTTTCCTTGTTTTTGAAAAACTTGACAGTTTTGAAGAGTACTCACCTGTGTCTTTTTGACATGCCCAATTACTTTTTTTTTTTTTTAATTTCCTTCTTTCTTTCTGGCACAAGAAGATGTTTCAGGCTCATTTTGTTATTTCCCTACTTTAGTTCTGGAATTTGCCATTTCTCCAAGAAGCTCTTGGTCCCTTTAATGGAAGGTGACATTTAGAAACTAATATGTGGGCACCAAATAGGCTTATTGATACTGAGGTGCCAAGCATCGTTGATTCTAGGCTTTTCACCAAAGAGAATTAGGAGATACAGATTTGATACAGAAACAGATTTCTGCAGATACCTATAGCATTAGCCCAACTCCATAGGACTCTTTCTTTTTGCCTCACTCCCTTTCATCTTGTAGTCTCCTTTTTTCTGTAGTGACCCAGCACTTCCAACAGCATCAATACTTAACCGTTTGTTCATTTGCTTAATTCCACAATACACATAAATTGATTTCAGAATGTTTACACTAACATCACTGCAAAATAACAGACCTACACAAGTGTCCAGGATTTGTTTGCAGTGTTCTTTCTTCCTGGACTGAAGGTATACAGTCATAATCTCCATTTCAATGGGTACTTAATGAGTTCTTTTTTGGTCATTTCAGTGAACTTAGGTTATTCATTTGAATTGCAGATAGGTTCATTGGATACTGTTGGCATTCAGTTTTAGGTTTTTTTCCTCCCCAACTCTGTGGGTTTAATTATTTAATTAGTTAATTTTTACTTTCTAGAACAGGAGCCAACAAAGTTTTTTCTATAGATTTCCAGATGGTAAGTATTTCAGAGTTTGTAGACCACACAGTCTCTGCTGCTACTACTCAGCTCTGCAGGTTTAGCAGAAACCTTATTTACGGAAAACCTTAAACCAGTAAAACCTTATTTATAGAAATAGGCATTTTGTCTCAGATTATTGTTTGCTGACACCCATTCTAGAACACGAAAATGCCTCTCAAAATCTGAACTATTTATAAAAGGTATATTCACAGAAATGTAACTTCTTCCACTGTCTCCTCTATATTACGGTTTACTGCATTTTCGAGAGATGATCACAGCATCTTCCTTCCTCATGCTCTTCTGCAATGCAACTTTGCTGTTGCCTCATCAAGAGGCAGAGTCTACAGCTCTACCCTCTGGAATCCAGGTTGGCTCAATGACTGCTTTAACCAATAAATGTGGTGGAAATGATGCTGTATCAGTTTTGGTATTCTGTTTCCTGCCCCTTAGAATGTACATTAGGGGAAAAGCCAGCCACATATAATAAGCTTGAGACCTCCATATAGTGAGGGTGACCAAACTAATGGTGTAAAGAGAAAATGCTGCCAGCTCCCAGCTATTCCTGCCATCTACTTTCAGGTGCCAGACATGTGAATGAAGAAGCCATCTTGGACACACTCACTCCAGGAGATGCCACTCAACCCAAGCACACTGCCTCAGTTGAGTTTTCTCAGCCCTCTAGCCATTCAAACCCCCTCAGCTGAGGCCTCAGATACTGTGGAACAGTGAAAAGCTGTTGCCCGGTATGCCCTGATAGAATTCTTAACTCATCAAGCCACATAGTGGTTGTATTACTGTACCAGTTTGGGGATGATTTGTTAAACAATAATAGATAAACCAGAACACATCCTTTCTTCCATTGTGTTAGTTTGCTAGGGCAACCTAATACAATACACATCACTGACACCATTGTATTAGTTTGCTAGGGCTGCTGCAACAAAGTACAAAAAATTAAGTGGCTTAAACAACAGAAATGTATTGTCTCACAGTTTTAGAGGCTAGACGTCCAAAAGCAAGGGTTAGCTCCTTCTTAGGGCTGTGAGAGAAGGATCTGTTTTAGGCCTTTCTCCTTGGTCATTAGATGGCCATTTTCTCCCTGTCTCTTCTAATCACCTTCCTTCTACATATGTCTCTATGTTCAAGTTTTCTCTTTTCATGATGGCACAAGTCTTAATGAATTGGATCCCTTTCTAATGACCTCATTTTAAAACTGATTACATCTTTAAAGAGCATATCTCCAAATAAAGTCATATTCTGAGTTAGTAAGTGTTAGGATTTCAATATATGAATTTTGAGAACACAATTTATCTCATAACAACTATTCCTGTAGATAGCCAAATTCATTTATTTTTTATTTAATCTCTGTGTTGCCTTCCTGCAAAAACTAAGCAGATTTATAATTTTACCTTATTTCCCTTCCTTAAAAGTTTTTCCACTTTCCTTTTTTCTAAACCTAACAATATAGCCAAGAAAATACTACATATGAATTTGTAGAGATTTTTCTCATTTTTTTTTTGTAGCTACATGTTGTATTAACATGTATGGAAACCATGGTTTATTCAACCCATCTTTAGGTATTTAGGTATGTTCCAATATTCTGCAGTTACAAATAATGCTGCGATGAATAGCCACGTACATATGTATTTTCATATTGTTTAAAGTGTGTCTTCAGACTAAATTCCAAAAAGTAGAATTGCTGGGTCAAAAAGATAAATGTGTATGTAGTTTTCTAGATATTGTTAAATTTTCTCCATAGAAATTGTGAATTTTTTTCACTTTTATCAACAATTAATGTATGAAAGTTCATGTTTATCCACAGCCTCTCCAATAGAATACATTGCCAATATGTTTAATTTTTGCCAGTCTCGTAGGTGAGAAAGTGGTATCTGAGTACAGTTTGAATTCGAATGTCTCTATTATGAGTAAAATTGGATATCTTTTCATATGTTTAAAAGTCATTTTATGGTCTGTATATGTCCTTTGTCTATGTTTACACAATTTTAAAATCAATTTCCTCTTAATTTTTGTACATAAGGGTTTTTTAATATGTTCCAGTTATTTCCTCTAAATTTGTTTTATTTTTGATTTTGCTTAGTAGTGAGGGTCTTTTTGCTATACATGAAAAAATTATGTAGTTAAATTTGTCATCTTTCATTGCATCTGCATTTAGAATCATAGAAAGTCTTTTCTTATGCCAAACCAATGGAGGGATCCATTTATGTTTTCTTCTATTACTAATACAGTTTTTTTTATTCTTTAAACATTTGGATTTTTGAACTATTTGGATTCTATTCTTGCATACGATGTGAGGAATGGATTTGATTGTATCTTTTTTGAATAGCTATCTAGTTCTCCCAATACTATATTTTGTTTTCTTAGAGATGAGGTCTCGCTCTGTTGTCCAGGATGGATTGCAGGAATATGCTCATAGCTGACTGTAGCCTTGAACTCCTGGGCTCAAGAGCTTCTCCTGGCTCAAGAGATGCTCCTGCCTCAGCCTTCCAGGTAGCTATGACAGGTACATACCACCACATCTGGCAAACTAATTTTCTTCTTTTTAATTTTTGCTGAGACAGGATCTCACTTTGTTACTCAGGCTGGTCTCAAACTTCTGGCTTCAAGCAATCCTGTTTTGGCCTTCCAAAGTGCTGGGATTACAGGCATACGCCACTGTGCACAGCCCCAATACCATTTTTAAAAAGCCCCAGTGTTATGAAATCTCACTTTCATCATACATTAGATTTCCTAAAATGCTGATTCTACTTCAGACTTTCTTTTTTTATTCCATTGGTCTGGTTATCTCTCCGTGTACCATTACACTGTTTTAATTACTATGGATTTGTTACGTTTTAATATCTGGTAGGGCTAGGCCCCTTTTATATCTCTTTTTCTTCCCAGAATTTTCCCAGTTGTATTCTTGCATGTTTATTATTCGATATGAACTTAATTATCAAGTTGTTTAACACTAGAAAAAAACATTTTGGTATTTTCACTCAGGGAGACCTTTTGATGATGTTGAACTCTCTTAAATAAAACAATGCGAGGAGGAAGCATTTCACAGTTTTCTTTACATAGATTTTGAAGATGATTTGTTAAGTTTATTTGGTAAATTGTGCTTCTGCTAGTTCTATTTAGATATTATTTGTGTATGTGTATACTATTGGTTTTTCATATTAACTTTCTATTTTGCCTTTATTTGAATTAGTTTTACATTAATTATCTAGGATTTTCCAGGAATATTATCATGTCACCTATAAATACAGAGAATATATTTCTTTTCATGGCTCAAATAATTTTTGTCTAATTGCATTGATTAATATGATGTTCAATAATCTTGGAATCAGCATGCATCCTTGCCTTGTCCCTGACCTTGGTGGGAATGCTTCTAGTGTTTCTCTATTAAGTAATATTCTTGCTTCGGGGCCTATATGCCTGTATGTAGTAAAAGGACAGGTAGACATAGATATGTGTATGTACATATTTATGTGTGTGTGTATATATATTTGTAATTATTTTGAGCTTGATTTTATTACTTTAGGACCTGAGTTTTCCTTCAGTTGGTTCTTAGAGCACAACCCTCTCTCTGGCTGCACTATCCGTATTTATTGCAGTGGGTTGTTGCTAGAAATGATTGCTGGTCAGTGTTTAATATAACTCATCAAAGGTATGAAGGAGAAAAATGACTTAGAACTTTGAGTGTACATCTACAACTATTTACCCTAATGACTTCCTTGGAATTTTCTCTACTTTCTTGTCTTCATTTATTTTGGGTTAAGATTGCCCTCAGGCCTCTCTACATTCATGTTTTTTTCCCCTCTAAGCTGATTTAAAGCACTCTAAGCTATTTTTGTTTCTTGTTATATCTGATCTTGGCTATCTTTCAGGAATTCCTTCCTCTTTTTCTTTTGTTTTACTGATTGTCTCAAATTTATCATTTTTCAATACCCTTTTTGCCATTACATGGGATTTAGGTAAGAGGAAGTGTTTACCTCCCACCTTGATTTAGTGTCCTGTTTAAACTTTTCATGTAGGTGTACTAATTTAGTCCTATTTTCCCAGGACTTTTCTGGATATAACGCTAAAAGTCTTATGCTCCAGAAAACCTTTCAGTTCTGTCAAATAGAGGAGTCGGTCATCTTATTTCTCTGAAACAGTGGGAAATCTGGTTTATTTTCTTTTTAATTGCATTTTAGGTTTTGGGGTACATGTGAAGAACATGCAAGATGGTTGCATAGGTACACACATGGCAGTATGATTTGCTGCCTTCCTCCCCATCACCTATATCTGGCATTTCTCCCCATGCTATCTCTCCCCAAGTCCCCACCCCCTACTGTCCCTCCCCTGTTTCCCCCTGATAGACCCCAGTGTGTGATGCTCCCCTCCCTGTATCCATGTGTTCTCATTGTTCAAGACCCACCTATGAGTGAGAACATGCGGTGTTTGATTTTCTGTTCTTGCGTCAGTTTGCTGAGAATTACGGTTTCCGGGTTCACCCATGTCCCTACAAAGGACGGGAACTCATCGTTTTTTTATGGCTACATAGTATTCCATGATGTATATGTGCCACATTTTCCCTGTCCAGTCTGTCATTGATGGGCATTTGGGTTGGTTCCAGGTCTTTGCTATTGTAAACAGTGCTGCAATGAACATTTGTGTGCATGTGTCCTCATAGTAGAATGATTTATAATCCTCTGGATATATACCCAGTGATGGGATTGCTGGATCAAATGGAATTTCTATTTCTAGGTCCTTGAGGAATTGCCACACTGTCTTCCACAATGGTTGAACTAATTTACACTCCCACCAACAGTGTAAAAGTGTTCCTATTTCTCCCCATCCTCTCCAGCATCTGTTGTCTCCAGATATTTTAATGATCGCCATTCTAACTGGTGTGAGATGGTATCTCAATGTGGTTTTGATTTGCATTTCTCTAATGACCAGTGATGATGAGCATTTTTTCATATGTTTGTTGGCCTCATGTATGTCCTTTTGTAAAGTGTCTGTTCATATCCTTTGACCACTTTTGAATGGGCTTATTTGTTTTTTTCTTGTAAATCTGTTTTAGCTCTTTGTAGATTCTGGATATTAGCCCTTTGTCAGATGGGTAGGTTGCAAAAATTTTTTCCCATTCTGTTGGTTGCCAATCCACTCTAATGACTGTTTCTTTTGCTGTGCAGAAGCTGTGGAGTTTAATTAGGTCCCATTTGTCTATTTTGGCTTTTGTTGCCAGTGCTTTTGGTGTTTTGGTTATGAAGTCCTTGCCTATGCCTATGTCCAGAATGGTTTTGCCTAGGTTTACTTCTAGGGCTTTTATGGTGTTAGGTCTTATGTTTAAGTCTTTAATCCATCTAGAGTTAATTTTAGTGTAAGGTGTCAGGAAGGGATCCAGTTTCTGCTTTCTGCACATGGTTAGCCAGTTTTCCCAACACCATTTATTAAACAGGGACTCCTTTCCCCATTGCTTGTTTTTGTCAGGTTTGTCAAAGATCAGGTGGTTGTAGATGTGTGGTTTTGCCTCCGAGGCCTCTGTTCTATTCATTGGTCTATATCTCTGTCTTGGTACCAGTACCACTCTGTTTTGATTACTGTAGCCTTGTAGTATAGTTTGAAGTCCTGTAGTGTGATGCCTCCCGCTTTGTTCTTTTTGCTTCGAATTGACTTGGCTATGCAGGCTCTCTTTTGGTTCTGTATGAAGTTTAAGGTGGTTTTTTCCAGTTCTGTGAAGAAGGTCATTTGTAGCTTGATGGAGATAGTGTTGAATCTGTAAATCACTTTGGACAGTACGGCCATTTTCACGATAGTGATTCTTCCTAACCATGAACGTGGAATGTTTCTCCCTCTATTTGTGTCCTCTCTTATTTCATTGAGCAGTGGTTTGTAGTTCTCCTTGAAGAGGTCCTTTATGTTACTTGTTAGTTGTATTCTTAGGTGTTTTATTCTCTTTACAGCAATTGGGAATGGCAGTTTGTTCTTGATTTGGCTCTCTTTAAATCTGTTATTGGTGTATAGGAATGCTTGTGATTTTTGCACATTGATTTTGTATCCTGAGACTTTGCTGAAGCTGCTTATCGGTTTCAGGAGATTTTGGGCTGAGACGATGGGGTCTTTTAAGTATACAATCATGTCATCTGCAAATAGAGACAATTTGACTTCCTCCTTTCCTATTTGAATACCCTTTATTTCTTTTTCTTGCCTGATTGCTCTGGCTAGACCTTCCAATACTATATTGAATAGGAGTGGTGAGAGAGGGCA